>PVJX010007455.1:0-71089 GCA_004027295.1 Dolichotis patagonum
TGTATTCTTTAGACAGGAGTATTAGCATCGAAGCGCTCTTTGCAGGTGCTTGCTGTGTTTCATCCCCATGGCTTTGCTCATACTGGGCCTTGTGCCAGACCAGGCTCTCCTTTCCTCCCGTGGTGTGGCTGATGCTGACTCATTCTTTAAGACCTGCTTACAGCCATCTCCTTCTCCCACACTGTCTGGGTTAATGGTCTTTCTCTGTGCTCTGTAGCAACCTTCAGATTTTTTGTACTCCACTGGACATCCTCCCTCTTGTGTAAGACTGGGAACTATGTATCCTAAAGTCACCTTCCCAATGGAGCCCTAGAGTTCAATTTCCCAGTGCGAGGAACACATTATGGGATGTGAACAATGAAGTGGGTCCCTGTCCATTTCAAGGTGTGTGCGTACATGTTGTACTGTTCCGGACATGTGCCTTTCCTCTGTGGTTTATGGGTCTCACGCACTTCTGTGCATGCTCTCCCTTTGTAGCCAGTTCCCTCACCCCTGTTCCAAGTCTGGGGTGCTGTCTGTGTGCTTCACTTTCTGCAGCAGCCTTGGTAGTGTCTGCTGTCCA
This sequence comes from Dolichotis patagonum, assembly GCA_004027295.1. Classification (NCBI taxonomy): domain Eukaryota; kingdom Metazoa; phylum Chordata; class Mammalia; order Rodentia; family Caviidae; genus Dolichotis; species Dolichotis patagonum. The sequence continues at coordinate 563 of PVJX010007455.1, forward strand.
ACAAGCAGGTGATTCCCTACTCTTAGATGAAGTCCTTTCTATGTGGAGCACATTGAGTCACTTCTGCCTACTGATTAACCCTGCCATCTTTGTCTATGAAAGACTCAAGTCTTTAAATTCTCCCTAGCCTACTGAGTTGATATAATCTATACCCAGTCTTCCTTACTAAATGTAGGTGCTTAAAGTCCCCAGATCATATTTCAATACCAAGCATGGGATAGAGTAGACCTTCAACAAATGTTTGACTCATGAAGATGCTTAGTTTTACAAAACATCAGTCACTTTAAGAAAGATAAATTCCATATTTGAAGGTCACTTTATGAGGTGTGTCTTGCTGATGGTGGCTACTTGCAAGATACAAAAGGAGGGGGGATAAGCAAAGACAGTAGAGAGTACGATCAGAGGGAGAGAGTAAGAGAGGTGCAGAGAAGGGGATTGGAAAGGAAAGTAGAAAGGCCTCGGTGACTAAACAGCCCATTGTTGGCCCTGGGCTCTGCAGTTGCTCAAACTGGAACTCTGGTGACCTACTGGCTGTCTTCTCCACAGTCCTCTCCCAGAAGGACTTTGTTTCCCCCTTACAGATTTTTGTGAATGCCATTAACCAAGCCATAGGTGACATGAAAATATCCAGGCTAACCAAGCCTCAGGGAATCACAGAGTCTCTTGCATTTGGGGGAGAGTCCCCCAAGAAGCCCATCACAGTGGACGATACCCACTCAGGTATTCTCCAAGGGGTAGGAGGTGGTAGAGGTGAAAGGTGAACTAGATTCCATTCCTAAATATTCTTTGATCTCAGGCTAATAACTTCAAAGTTTATTTTTTCTTCAATGTTTAGTAATAAATAACACTTTTAGTTTGGGAGCTTGAGAGATTAAAATGTTTTTCAAAATGATCAGTCACCGTATAAGAGGAGTTTTGAGGACACAGTTTGTTACTTATTACCAAATTTAAAATTTTTATGGCCAAATAGCACTAAAAAGATGGTTTTAGATGAACTGTGTTCTCTTTAATCATTTGTGCAGACTTTTTAATGCCTAGCTAACACCTTTTCCACTTATATTGAAAATGAACCAGAAAAGATTTTCTCTCCCTTTTGCATAATATACACAGTTTCTATACTCCTTCAAAGAAGAATCTTTTGCTCCTTTTTCCAAGAAGAATCAAATTTTTAAAAAGGAGCAAGTTTTGTAAAACCAAGCATCTTCTGAGTCAAACACTTGTTGCAGGTCTACTCTATCCCATGCTCAGTATTGAAAGATGATCTGGGGACTTTAAGTACCTGCATTTGGTAGGGATTGAGATCCCCTTGAATTCCATATGGGAAAAAAAATTCTGGAATACAGATTTGCTTAACAATTTTCTTCAAATCCAAAGATCATATATATGTCTAGATCATCATTAGTAAAGGCTTTTCACTGAAGTAACTTTATTGGAAAGATAATAAAGTCACTCTAAAATAATAAATTTGTTTATAATGTATGTAATATATATGTCATATGCGCTGGAGTTTTTAAGAAATTGCATGCCAAAAGTTTATCTCTATATGTCACTCATATTTTTTTAAGGAAATTATATAGTTATGTCTTTAAATAAAAGCAATCTTGAAAAGCACACAACAATGAGAATCAATAGGTAAAGTACAGATGTTAAGAAAGTGTGTGTGTGTGTGTGTGTGTGTGTATTTGCATGAAGACTGAATAAATGAAATGTTTAAATTTTCACTTTATTTACAACACGTTCCCTGCCCTAGTGTTTCTGACATGTTCACAAACACAAATTCCTCATTTAAAGAAACTCAAGCAGTTAACAAACCCAGTCCCTTCAAAGAGGCAGCAGGGCCACCCATTCGGGAAGGTCAGACAGTGTCTCAGGCTGGTGCTTCTTCCGTTGGACCCGGGCATCAGAGCTCACAGGCACACTCAGGCTGGCAGACAGGGCTGCGCGGGGAGGGAGCGTGGCTGCAGGAACCAGTTGAAAGAAACCAGAGCTGTGTGGTGATGAGTGATGAGCTCTCGGGGATGGATGGTCTTGGAGGGGCCGGGTGGGGGCAGGGGGCAGTCATGGTTGGTTAAGAGGAAGACAAGGTGAACTTTCCACTACTCAGTGTGAGCTGTCAGTCCCTTGTGGCAGGCATCTGTGTGTCTGGGCCTCCCCTCTCTCCCTGCTCTTCCAGGAGCCTGGGTAACAGCTTTCCTGTTCCTGGCGAGGACCCTCCCTAGCACACTCATCAGAAAAACACAGCCATGGAGCATTACATCAGCGCAGGGTGGGGCCTGGAGAACAAAACAGCCCCTCATGCTTCGAGTGGGAATGATTCAGCTCCATTCAGGAATGGGTCAAGGGGGAAAATCCACAGTTCCAACCTAATAATTTCTGCCTTTTATTTACAAAGAGTTTGAAATGTGAGTGAGGTAGAGAAGCAGAGCCATTAGACTCTTTTCCTGAAAGGTGCCCCTTGTGAGGATGCCTTTGATATTCCTTTGGATTACTGTTTGCTTTTCTACATTCATCTTTTTTCTTAAACTCGTTTTTAATAGTCCTTGTCATGATGCAAAGGGCCAGACTCCAGCTGTTCTTCCCAAACCTCTGGGAGAGGCCTGGTTACATCTCATTCTCGTAAATCTTGAATCCAGTTCTAGCAAGTCTTTAAGCCTGACCCTGACATGCCCAGGCAATGGATGATTAGAAACAGGAGAGGTGGAGGAGTCCAGTGCCAAACTGTGTCCACTGAAAAAATACATCATCTGGCAGTGGCTGTTTCAACACTTGGGACAGAGTGGCACACATCTGTTTGAACACAGTGAGCGAAGTTGGCAATGCGGTCTTATTTTTGTATTTTTGTATGACTTTACCAATAAGATGAAAAGGAAGGCAAAGCTATGGATTTGCTGACTGCATCTGGGCCTATGGAATGAGGCCTCTGTTATTCCTCAAAGGGTATGTTTATCTGCTGTGATTTGTTACAGCAATATAATTTAATAAGTATTAAACAAATGTATCCCTCTACATTGATCACAGATGATAGTTAATGAATATCGATTTAAAAAAGTGTTAATGTTAAACCTCAGTGAATTTCAAAATGCAGTGCTCACTGAGGCCCTGGGTGTGTCTCCATGACTAGCTCTGGTCTGTGCACTTTGAGATGATGTATGTCACTTCTTGGTTGAGGTCGTTAAAAGCTCTTAAGCTTCCAGCTCTCTCCCCCTCCGACTCCAAGCAGAGACCGCGTGTCGATGTGGAGGAGTGACCTATTAGAAGCAGGTGGAATCCCTCAATCACGCTAAGTGAAAGAGCTGTTCTGAACAGCTCTTCAAAACTTAGAATGGGCTTTGGATGAGTGGGAAATAAATTTTCACATAGAAGCCATTGAGAGTTTTTCTTTTGCTTACTACTCCAGTGCTAAAGTTTTAATCTATCATGTCCAGAGTTTATAGGGTGGAATCTGAATGCCCATGTTCATAAATTATGGTATTTGGAGGTAGGACTCTTGTAAGGTAACTAGGATTATATTATGTTATAAGGATGAGGCCCCTATATTGGTATTGCTGGTTTTATAAGAAGAGGGAGAGGTACTCTTTTTCACTATGTGATGTTCTGCGCTGTGTTATGATGCAAGGCCCTGACCAGTGCAAAATAGATGCTGGCAACATTATTTTGGAATTCCAAACCTCCAGAACCAAATAAGCTTCCATTTGTTAAAATTACACAATCTCGTGTATTGGGGTTATGGCAATGGAAAGTGAAGTGCGATATACAGCACTCCTTAATACATTCTTCACCCTCATTTCTCCATTGAAGAAAAAAGTTGTACAAGGAGGAAGAATTAGTTAAACTATACAGTTACAGAGGTCACATCTTCAGATTATTAAATGCTCAACTGGGGAACCAAGGAAGGCAACACTGAGGAAGAGATCAGAAGAAAAAAGTGGTCCTATTCAAATAATTCTTATATGACTAGGAGGTGGAATAAATATTAAAACATTTTAACTTTTAATACTTAAAGCATTAGAAATTAAGTAAATTGGTATAACATATTTGGATATTTGGGGATATTTGCAGGTATCTCAGAGTGAGCCCTTCACCTTTCCTCAATTTGCCAATAAGTTGGCAATTTACCAACTTATACAAATAATCAAATTGCTATGGTCCTTTGTCTCAGCAATTTTACTTCGAGAATTTGGTCCTCCAGAGAGATGTGGCCAGGTGGCACACAGTGTATAAAGAGCATCAGCAGGGTTGATGGTGGACTGGATATGAGTTAAAGGAAGGAAGACTCAAGAATGACACCTACATTTCCGTTATTATAGAACCACTTACTGAACTGTGTGGAACCTTGGAGAAGAGGCTGCTGCATGCGGAAAGGTGAAGGGCTCACTCAGATACCCACAAATATCCCCAAAGAATTGCCAATTAACTAGTTAGACAGTAGGTCTGGAATGCAAAACAGAGACCTGAGTTGGAGACAGCAATTTGGGAACATCTAGCCTAAGTCTGTGGGAAAGAGGGAAGAGAGAGGTTAAAGTAATCAGTTAGGGCTTAGGGCTTGAGATGATACATAGCAATATTCTTAGGTCTGACACAGAAGCGCTCAATAAATGGAAATTATCACTACTGTTGTATTGTTTTTAATAGAGGCAAAGACAAAACCAAGGGAAAATGGTGGTATCATAGAACCCAGGAGATGAGGTGGCCAAATGCCATAGAAATTTCAGAGCCAGTATTAGAAGGCTTGATTCCTGCTGACAGCCAGCATGGGCAAGGAGACATAGGCAGACCTGCCCCTGTGTGCCCACTGCTGCCATTCAGAGAATCACACCCTTGTGTGCCTGCTGCCACCAGGGGAGTCCCGGTATAAACATGCAGGCTGAGAGAAGAAGCAGCCCCTCCACTATGCACCCTGACTGTCAGGGAAGCCTCAGTATAGCTGTATGGGTATGAAGAAGCCTGCCCCATGCCCTGCTACCTCCCTGGGAACCTGGGTTCAGAGAAACTCAGGTGCTTGTTCCATTCCCCTAAACCACGGAGAGGCAACCAAATGTGGGAAGTGCCTGGGGGCCCACAACCAGCTTGTTGGGAGGAACTGAGGAGAATGTCAAGACAAAGGAGCAAAAGGCAATCTCAGACCTCCAGCCCACACAGAGAAAATCTGGGCGATACAGTCATAGGAGAACATGGAATTCATACAGCCGAAATCTCTGAGAAGACAGCAACAGAAGTAAAGAAACAACTTCATGAGATTGTAAAAGTAATCAGATCAGAAATAATGTCTAGGTAAAAGAAGAAATCACAAACATAATGAAAGAATTGCTGAGCATATCTAAAGAAGACACAGGATAAAAAGAGGAGCATAGGAAAATGATGGAAACCTTGAATGAACAATATAGAAAGGGATTACAATGCAGGAAATAGATTCAAACAGATATCTAGGAAATTAAAAAGTCAACCAAAAGCTGACAAAACCACTTGAAAGAGACTGAAGATAGATTTTCAGACCTTGAATACATGATCGTAGCTAGTGACCATAAAAGGAAAGATCTCTTAAAAATAAGGAACCAGGAAATAGCAATTCAACAGCTGGAAGATGACACCAAGAAAAATAATTTTTGAGTGATAGCTATCAGAGAAAAAGCAGGGGTTAACACAAATGAAATAAAAAGACTATTTATAGAGGTAATAGCAGAAAACTTCCCAAGCTGGGGAAAAGGATCTGGCATACAGATAAGCAAGGCATATAAAACTCCAACTAGCCATAACCAAAATAAATCTACACCAGACATATAATAATCAAGATCCCCAAAACTCAACACAAGGACAGATTTTGTTTTTGGTACCAGGGATTGAACTTAAGACCTTGCGCTTGCAAGGCAGGCACTCATGCCACTGAGCTAAATCCCCATCCCAAGAACAGAATATTAAAAGCTGTTAGAGAAAAGAAACCGATCACCTATAAAAGAAAACCAATCAGAATCACAGCAGACTTGTCAACACAATCTATCAAGTCAAGAAGAGTTTGAAGTGAAGTGTTTCAAATCCTGAAAGCAAACAACTTCCAACCCATATTGATGTACCCTGAAAAACTATCTTTCAAAATTGATTGGAAAGTAAGACTTCCATGATAAAGAACAATTGAAGAAATTCATGACCACCAAACCAACCCTACAGAGAGGGTTGAAGAATATTTTAGAGAGAGATAAAGATGACCATGGTTCCAGGAACAGCAGCAGAGGACAGGACAGGCAACTGAACAAAGGAGAAAAGTGGAGGGCAAACAAGCAGGAAGATAGCATGGCAGGGATGAACCAATGTATTCCAGTTGTAATCATTAATGCAGATGGCCTCAATTCACCAAAAAGAAACACAGGGAGAGTGGGTCAAGAAACAAAATCCATCAATATTCTGTATACAAGAAACACATCTAACTCAAAAGGAAATTCATAGACTGAAAATCAAAGGAAAGAAAAAAATTGTTCCATGTAACAGGAGACCAGAAAAAAAAAGCAAAGGTAATTAGCCCATCAACTGCAAAATGGATAAGAAAGATATGATATTTTCATACAATGGAAAGCTACTCAGCTATAAAGTAGGATAATCTTGAAGCTTTCATAGGTAATTGGATGCAACCAGGGAGCATACTCATGTGTGAAATGGTTTAGATTCATACTGGTGAATGCTGAGTTATCACTCTAGCATAAAAAACCAAAGGAGTTAGTGGAATCCAAAAATCACAATAGATATTATGAAAGAGCAGGAAACACCTAAAAAGGGAAAGTGGTAACCATCGTTAATTTCCTATTATCTTATGAATTCTTGTATCATTTCAGGTTTGGTTTATTCCATCTTATTTTGTTAGATTTTACTGTGTCTGATGGTATGGGCAGCTATTTTGAAGACAATAGGTTGTATTATGGTAACCATTGTTGATATCCTATCATTTCGTTTTGAAGTCCTATAATACTTTCAATCTTTTGTTTTGATTGGTTTCATTCTGTTTTGTTTTATTTGATTTTATTATGTGTGATAGTATGGATAGCTATTTTGAAGAAAATGAGACATTGTTCATTTCCTATTACCTTGTTTTGAAGTCCTGTAATGCTTTCATTCTTTTGTTTTAATTGGTTTTAATCTGTTTTGTATTGTTTGATATTATATGTGAAGGTGTGGACAGCTATTTTGAAGAGAACAAGAGACATGAAGAAGAAGAAGAAGAAGAAGAAGAAGAAGAAGAAGAAGAAGAAGAAGAAGAAGAAGAAGAAGAAGAAGGAGGAGGAGAAGGAGGAGGAGGAAGAAGAAGAAGAAGAAAAAGAAGAAGAAAAAAGAAGAAAAAGAAGAAGAAGAAGAAGAAAAAGAAGAAAAAGAAGAAGAAGTAAGTTCAGAGCCAGACTTGCACTAGAACCATTTAACACCCAGCTGCTCACAGAGTGACATGTCAAGGGAGGTGCAGAGTTAACTGGGCCCAGAGTTAAGCACTGGTTATGCTTAACTCACTAGAGTGAGACCTCACTGTGGAAGCCTACGGTAACCGCGAAGTGTAAGTGGGAAGTGTGTGTGTGTGTGTGCACGTGTGCGCACACACGCTCCTGCTGTGGCTGTGCCTGTGATGGATGAGCACAGGAAGAACAGCACGGGAAATTGCTATGGTCTGGATGGAGTATGAATGCGTCCTTCAAAGTGCCTGTGTTGGAAACTTGACTCCGATTGTGGCAGTGTTAAGAGATGACACCTTTATGAGGTAAGACCTGGTAGGATTTCATGGGACTCTGAGCTAGATCTTGTGAAAATTACTTATTACTGTCCTCTCACCTCTGTCCTGTTGCTTTCTCTCTTAACATGTTGTCTCCCTCTGGCACATTCTTCTGCTATTGTGGTGCCATCTTCCGTGAGATGACACAGTCAAGGGAGCCTTCATAGGGGCCAACACCATACAGTTTGGATTTTCAGTCTCCAAATCTGAAGCCTTGTTTCTTTTTGTAGCACTGATCCTCAGGCATTTTGTGACAATAACAGGAAACCGAATCATACAATAGGCAATGGAAGGAGAAGAAAGAGTGGATAGATGTTCAACTTTTGTAGAGGTCATTCAATCCTAGATAATTACCTTTACAATTTGGATGGTCCTATATATCTACAAAGTTCAGGATTCTCCCATTTATGAGGAAGGAGCACTATCTCACAATTGACTATTAACACAGTCTGCTTGTTGGCACAAAAGTGAGACTGAAATCTCTTGGATGTTGTATATTGTAAAGGTGGCCTTATTTTAAGGAAATTCAATAACTGAAAATAACTGAGAGTCCAAATTCTTGAAATAATCTCCTGAGTTGGAATCTAATTGAGGGCAAAGATCGTGTCTTATATTTCTTTCATATCCTTCACCTATTAGGCTCCCCATAAATCCACATTGTTGCTCTACTAAGTAATTCATCTCAGACTTGTTGGAAACAATGTGCTCTCCCAACACTCACAAGATAATTTTCTATTTTCAAAGATTTCCTGGCAACTCTTTAGGGGTGTATCTATTCTATAGTCAAAAATACATCTGTAGATCATTTTAGTTCAAGTGCAAATATCACCAAATAGAATCAAATTCCTACAATCATAATGGTTATCATGATACTACTCAGTTTGGCAGTTTTATTTTAAGAGGGAAATACGTCCTTTATGAGCACAGATGATTCTGTTCTTAGGTAAACTGGAGGAAAAAAACACAAAAGGGGAAAAAAGATAGGAATCTGGGTACTTCTAACGTGCATAACTTTTCTAGGTCAATAGTTACCTTTTAAGAGTTCTCTTACCATTTAGAACAACAAGTTTTTAGGACAGCAAGACTAGTCAGAAGAGAAAACAAATCTGAATTTAGTGAATATTCATCCATTGTGCAAGGTGGACAAATTTCCTCCATCCTTCTCCCCTGTCCAAGGTAAGCAGAGGTGATGTATATGGTGGCGGTGGCATTCAGCCTTTGGGACCTCAGGGGCATGCTGTGGTCTGTGCTGGCCTTTTCCACCAGCCCTTGTGTTGATATTCACAGGCGCTTCCACAGCTGAGGGAAATTTTCCTTTTTCCAAGTCTGAAGAGGATGACAGCTTTCTGTCCTGGAAGAGTCTTTATTTTGTGTAATTAGCCAACACTTAGGAAGTCTTTTCTCGAAATTTTTCTTATGTTTATTTTTTATTCTTTTTGAAAGTCTAGATTTTTATGTCTGCTCCTGTTGGGTGCACAGACATGACCCCCCCCTTTTGGCATTTCCATTGAATGCTAAGGAGCTAAGGTGTTTCAGCAGAGGGAGAAAGGGGAAGGGGAACTGAGGGACCCTTTTCTATAAGGAGCTGGACTTATTTTGCTTCTTGGTGTTCCAAATTCTCCTCGTGTGTGTCTTCTTGTACCATTGCTTAGTACGTTTTGACCACAAATATGCCTCTTCCTGGTGGAGTGCTGTTAGCATGTTCCCAGAGCGACCAGTTGTTTGAAGTGAATATGTTCACTCCTTCAACCACGCTAGGCACAGATTTTTATGCACTTATACCTGTGTGGCCACCCAGACTGTAAGTGTCTTGGAACTTTGAGGCTCATAATTCAAGGAAACCACTTGTATGCACAAATGAGAAATCCATTCCTGGTTTGTGCATCACCAAGGGCTGGACTATGAAGAAATGGCAGCCACAGCTCACGGAAGGAACTAGAAAACCACAACTTTGCCTGCAGAACTGGCTGCTTGAAGCAAAGTGTGCTAGCACTTTGGACAGATTATATGGTCAAATTTGCTAAATCATTTATGGGGACTCTTTTAAAAACAGAAATCTTTCCTTTAGCTTCTGCATTCTACATTAGACACATCTCTAAACTCTTTTTAGGCTGTATTATTATAGTGAAGTGCAGGTGTGAGTATGGAAAAGCAAACATTTGAGAAAAGTCACGGCCTTTAGAGAGCATCAGGGCTCAACTTTCAATTATTGAGTGCTTTCCAATTCATAAGCAAAGAGCTTGAAGAATTGCATCCTGTTTAGGACACTGAGACTGTGCAACAGTCAACTGTTCTGATTTGTTAAAACAAGCAATGGAAAACTACTTTGGTGATTCTTTTTAGGCCCAAGTATGTCACAGAAGTCTTTTATAATGTGCTGTTTCTCTGGAGTGTGATTGTCAGGTGTTCCCAACCAGCCAGGAGGAAAGTCCTGAAACCCAGCTAAGTAAATATGAAGAAGTGATTGATTCCTCCAGTACTGACAGGTGAAAAGTCAAGTCCAGAGGAGGCTGTCTTGGCAAAAAGAAGCAGGTAGGCTAGAAATAAGTAGGAATGAAGGTGTTAGAGAATTGAATGCTGATTCTTGAGTGTAGATCAACTTTTTTTTTTTGCTTCTTTTATACTTCCTGTCAGATTTAGGTGGATCTGAGTTATAGGTGCTCAATCCTGCCTAAAACAAGAGAGATCTGTGCATGATATTAATGATTACATGATTGCTATGCTTACAGTCTTAAGCAATTCATGTTGTGTTAGCTTGTTAGTCTTCATTAGTGTCGTTAGTGACTCAAATTGGTATTATTTCCCTTTTGCAGGGTAGAAATTGAGATACAGTTCATGTAACTGTAGAGCTAGGATTTGAATCCAGAGTCCATATTCATAATTATTTCTTGGCATATATTGTCCAACATAGTGTGGCTTGCCTGTTACATGAGTTTTCTGATGAACCTACTATGCAAGTCACCTTGGAAGCATAGTATTTCAAAACATCAGTGTTACTTCAGTAGATAACTCTGGCATCTGGGAGAATATGAAAATAGCCTTTATGATCTGCTGTATAAATTGAATCTGTTCTTATTTGCCTCAAGATTATTCTTTACTTATTTAGCACTCTCTTTAAGTATATGCTAAAGGCTGAGTAGGAAAAAGAGGGGCTGGGGGTTTGGCTCTGCAGCACAAGTGCCTGCCTGACAAGCACGAGCTTATGAGTTTGATCCCTGGTACCAATCCCCAAAAAGAGATTTCTGAGAATCATTTCAGATATTTGACTCTTTGATGGTTAGCTCTGAAGAGATGGCAGCAAGGGACCACTACAATAAAAGCAGTTATCTTTACTGAGCACTGATTACATAATAAGCATTATACTGGCATTTTACCTATACCCTTTCTGTTACAGTTGGGATGTAAAATATCTCCCAAAGTTTCACTGTGTTACAGACTTGGTCACCAGCTGATGGCCTTTGGGCAAGTGATTGGATCATGAGGGTTCTCACCCTTTCTGTTTCCTTCCTGGCTGCCATGAAGTGACCAGATTTTTTCTACATGTTCTGCCATGGTGTTCCTTCCTTGCTACTGGTGTAAATTCAAAAGAACCAGCTGACCATGGGTTGAAACTGAGCCAAAGTAAACCTTTTATGTTTAAGTTGTTATTCTCAGGTATTTTGTCATAGTCATGTAAAGCTGACTAACACATCTCCTAACTTTGATCTGACTGGTATAAGTCAGTTTTTCCTTTTCTGGAAAAAAACCACAGAACACAGCCACTTAAAGTAGGAGATGTTTATTTTAGCTCTCAGTTGAAGAGGTTTCAGTGCATGGTTGGCTAGCTCCAAGGCCAAAACATCAAAGCAGAGGGCTGTGGTGAAACAAAGCTGCTCCCCTCAGGAACCTAGGAAGCAGAACACAGGGAGAGAGCTCAGTAAGAGATAAACCCTCCAAAGTCACTTTTTTTGGTCACTTTGACATGATGCTGATACCTGAAACATGAAGGTGAATAGATTTATTTTGCTTGTTTTCAGTCTAGGGCCAAATGTTCCTAAGGCAGAGACATGGTGGAAGAAAACTGCTTAAACTGTGGTGAGCAAGAAACAAAGAGAGAAGAGAGGAGCTGGGAGAAGAATACAGGCACCCAGATCACACTCTCAGTGACTCAGCTCCAACCAGGCCCCACTTCCTGAGAGCAAGGTATGTACAGTACTCCTATGACCCATTCGTCCTCCACACACATGAAAATTTGGGGGGACATTCTGGATCTAAACTATAACATTCTGCAACTTTCCCACAAATAATTTATGTCTATCTCATATTCAAAATACATTTAGTCCATCTCTAAGAGTCACCAAAATTTTAGCAGTTCCAGCATTGTCAAAAAGTCCAAGTCCAAAATCTCCTCTGAGACTCAGGCAAACTCTTAGAGTTCCTAGAAAAATACAAAAAAAGTTAAGTATTTCCAACACACAGTGGCATCAGGTAAACTCTCCCATTCCCAAAGTGAGAAATGGAGGAATAGAAAGAAATAAAACCAAAGCAAGACCAAAACCCAGCAGAGTGAATGTTAAATTCATGTCTAGCACCTGGGGCAAGTGTGGAGAGATGGGGGCTCCAAAAGCCTTGGTGGCCTCACTCCTGTGGCATTGCCAGTTGCAGCCGTCATGCCTTTGCCCACTGCCTGCAGTTTTTCTTAACAGGTATTTCATGTTCCTGCCATCTCCAATTTCCTGGGTTCTCCACTGCACTTTCACCTTCACACTTACAGCTTCATACACTGCCCCCTCAGGGCACACTGCCTGGCTCCCAGGCCTTCTTCCAAAATCTGGGTGAGAGAGTTGACCTCACAACTCTCGCATTCTTCATGCTTGAGAAGTCAGCATCACATGGGTGACGGGAAAGTATACTACCATCTTTCACCATCATGTACTTGGTTCATAGAAGCAAGTGCTTGGTTGGCTGAACACTGTGAAACAAATCATGGGGTACCAATTCCCTGCATAGTCCTTCTCAAACAGGCTTCCCCAGACTCTCTTCTCAAAATAAAGTCTTTTAAAGGAGTTTACTTTTATACCCTTGGGCCTGGGAAGAGTAGGGTCTTATTGATTCTTGAGATGCCCTAAATGCATCTGGGATAGTTAACTGTGTCAACTTGAGTAAGAAAGACTGAATTAAATTAGTTCAGCATAGTTTCATGTGGGAGAGGGGAGGATAGTCTCTAGGATGATATAAAAGGAAGATGAAGAAGGAAGGATTGCTTCTGTTTATTTGGAAGAGCTCTAGTCTTTGCCTTTATCTTGGATATTATCTCCTGGTTTCCAGTGAAGAACCTTCAGCCTTCCATCAGAGATCCTCTGACCTTCTGATACAGATTCCTACAGGACATTATAGTGAACTCCAGGTCTTTCATTGGACCCTTTGGACCTCCAGCAGGCAGACAGACCTTTGGCACTTTTCCACATCAGCTTCTGGGGGTGGCCATTATAAGCCAATCTTGTATATCTTGCATTAAATCTGTTTCTCTAGTGTACACTTACTGCATCTTTCTTATTATACAGATGCAAAATATTTGGCTCTTTTTAAATGATAATCTTTTCAGTCACTATCCTGTCCTTTGCTCCAACTTTGCTTCCTTTCTGGCAAAATGGAAAACTTTTAACTGGGTTCTTTGCTCTGGATTTTTACTGTAAACATGGCAAAAGCATCCAGAAATACTCATACCACAGCCTGAATATTGGGCTGCCTTGAAATTTCTTCATCATATTAATTAATCCATTCCCCTTCATTTTAGTCTCTTACAAATCTCAGGGCACAGGCAAAATATACACTTTATTTTTTTGCCAGGGCAGAACACACATGGTCATTAGCCCAACTGATGATGATGGTGTTTTTATTCCCAACTGATATATCCTGAACCTGGTCTTTACTGTTTGAATTTCTATTAACATTCTGGTCTTTTGAGCTTTGAACAGAATCTCCCATCAAAGTCAGCTTACAGCATTCTAGAGCTTCTCTAGTAACCATGTCCAAACCTTTCCAAACTTCTCTGGCACAACAAAGGCTTCAGAATTACATGGCCAGCTATAGTCATGGCAACAACCTGACTCTAGGCACCACGGTCTGTCTTAATCACTTTCTTGTCATTGGGACACAATACCTGATAGCTGTAGCTTAAAGAAGGACAGGTTATTTTGTCCATGGTTGGCTGGTTCCAAGGTAGAAATGGCATGGCAGAGAGTCATAGTGAGAGAAAATTATAGGAAGCAAAAAGAGGAGGGAAGATCTTGGCAAAGAATGTAACCTTCCAGGTCATACTTCCAGTGACTCATCTCTAACCAGGCCCCACCTCCAAATGGTGAGTCAACTGAGGTGCCCTTAGGATCCATTCACCCTCTGTACACATGAGAATTTTGGGAGACATTCTAGAACTAAACCCTCATGGAGAAGTTTATTTTTGCCCACAGTTTGAGAGGGTTGAGTCCATAGTTGACTGACTTCAAGGCCAAAAAATCAAGGCAGAAGAGCACAGAAGAGCACAGCTATGAAGCTTTTGGCAGCCAGAAGCAGCACGCAAGTAGAGTCAAAAGTACACCACCAGTCCTTTGTCCTCCAGCTGGGCCCTGTCTCCTAATAGCATATTCCGGAATGAATATCAGTGGATTCAACCATTGGTGATGGTAGCTTCTGCATATTCCAAATGCCTCTCCAGGAGTTTCTTATTCCAGCCATGTTGGCAAGTAAGCTTAATTGTCACAGACAGGTATTATAATGCAAGTTTTAAATATGAAATAGTCAAGGCACAAAGAGAGTTAAATAATTTGCTTGCTCAAGGCAAGAAAGTGGTAAATCTTTAGATTTGAACTCGGGTTATTAAGACTTCAAGGCTTCTACTCTTGACCCTTGCTATAGACATGTTAGCACTTAGATACATTTGTCTGGATCAGAATGTGGAAACTGGTACTTAATTTCTTGATTGAAGTCAAGGGGTCTGCAGTGCTTCGTGGTGTATCAGCTGGGCTAGATCGAACTGCATTTTCCTTAACTTACATTTTTATGTGTCTAGTGATAGAGGAATCACAAAGACAATGCCTGGGAGATTTGGAGGACAGAAGGGAAGCAACAGTCATCTTATAGCTTACACATTGTTGATCTGTTGTGTCACTTTGTGTTTGGGGTGAAGCAGCAGCTGAATCTACAATTGGTCTGTTTTCCCTGGATCTTTGTTCCATTTTTCTGATTTTTGGGCCAGATGTATGTTTAGTTTTGTAACAAAGGGCCCTGATTTTTGTATGGTACCAAGACCAGCCACAGGCTTTCTTCTGCTGTTAGGTAATTCCAGCTTGTGCTTATGGTTTCCAGGCTATTCTGGTTATCCTTTATGCCCTGCTTCTCTCCCTGACTGGCTGCCCAAGGATATCAGACAATCACTCATGGAGACATCCTTACTGAGACTGCTTATCCAACTCTCACAAAACCAGTTCCCTGCAACAACACTTACTGGTTCTACTCCTTTGGTGGAATCTTGATTGATATGGCCCCTGAAGGTCATATCTACTATCTCTACATGGTTCATTCCTCAGTACCAAGCCCAGTGCTTATGGTATAGTGCTTCACTTCCTGTAATGATATGTGATTTGACTCTTGCTTGTGAGATAAACAAGGTAGGCACTGTTGTTCCATTGTACAGAAGAAGAAACTAAGGAAGGTCCTTTGAGGTTTGATAACTTAGTCACACAGGATTAGGAACCAGACCTAAATTTTAGGTATCCTCGATTTGTTCTGAAATTCGCTAGCATGACTCTAAACTCATTTACATGTAAGTACATATTGGATCTTCAAGACAAGGTCAAACCTCTGTGTGTAGTATGAGTTCAAATTGCCCAGTGAAAGTGAAATATAGTGCAGCTTGATTTTTCAAATCTTTCTCTTTGTGCTTGGAAATGCCTGCTGATGAATTTCTTCAGTTCACTCATAATATGATTCCCACTTTGTTGCCTTTCACAGTCAAAGATGTTACTTTCTGGTATAACGGAACCTCACAGTGCGCTCATCATACTGACCAGTCATTAAGGAGGAAGCAGACCACTGTGAGGAAAATCAGCATAAAATCTTTGGGTGACTCATGATGTGGAGTCAATATTTCTACATAAGATCAGCAGCTTAGTAAATTAGCAACTAAAACCCTCTCAAAAAGGTTTAGGGAGAGCCCTGAGGATGAAGGTCAGTGCAAAGGCCCTGGGTTCCAACCTCAGTGTCACACACACCACACACACACACACACACACACACACACGAGCAGCCATAACAAAAGCGAATGATCTAGGTGCAAGAGCCTTCCCCTCCTGTGGCTGCACAGATCATCCCTCTATCACTGAAAATCCTAAGCTGTTTTTGGAAGAAAATGAACAGGAAAAGAATGGGTGGAGCCATGTTGAAGTCCCGGTGTCACAATGGTGGGAAGAAAGAGAAGGAAGGGAGGAGTATTTGAAAAACTTTCAAGCTTCAACTATTCAATAGAACATTCACCGATAACAGTCCTTGAAGTTTTAAAAATGGAAATGAAAGTGGCGTGAGGTCAGGACAGCTGTGAGTTTGATTTGCCCTAGCAGTGATCCTTTAGGAATGACTTAAATTTTCCAAGGTAACACCACATGTAAATGAATTGAAAAATAGTCTAAAGCAATGATTTTGAAAATTTGGGAGCTAGCCAAACCTTCACCTCACTGGTTCCATTCCTGCTCCCCTTTGCCCTTGTGGGTTTTGACTGCTCTGCTTTCTTGCTCAGCCATCTGGGAGATTTGGGTTCTGCCATCTTGCCTCGGTCATCACACACACCAACCTTGAGCCAGAGTCCAGCTTGTACAGCTTGGTGGTGCTCGTTGGTTAGAAATGACATGGTTTTCTAGTGCTGTTAGAAAGCTTATCTGCTCATGTTATTTCTGAATATTGAGTCACAGTAGAAAAACAGACATCCCCCTGATTAACACAGGTAGGATTACACTTGGGAGGGCTGATGACTTAAGCAAAGATTTTCCACCTACAGCCAAGTGATTGATGGTGTATCCATCCGCACATAAAACCAATGTTTAAATCCTGGTTCAAATGGGTCATATCACCTGCTGCTTCCAAATAATTGCATATGTTTCCCCAAAGTAAAATGCCCAACAATGACAACAAACACTTCTAAATTAGCTTTTTATTTCTTTCCTGTTAGTAACCTATAGAGCTTCTCACCTGTTTCTTTGATGTTCTTAGTGGCTCTGTGTGGCAGGCCCCTAAGAAGGCACCAGATTTAATTTGTGGCTTGCTCTCATGGTGTCTTCTCACAGGTAGTGAGAGAAGTCCATCCATGTTTTTTATACCTTACTTTGGAATAGTGAGAGAGTATTTTTGATGCAAATGAAATAAAAACTTGTTTGTTTTACTGTTTCTTGTTAAGTTCTTCTGTAATTTGATCCATATCAGAGCATCAAAAAATTGCTTTCTAGTTAACTGGAATTTTAAAAATGCTAAGTGTATACTCTTTAAGGTATATATGTACATATCACATGCATATACACACATAACGCACAAACACATATACTCTCCAATCATTTTTTTTTCACTAGTTAACATGCTATTTGAATTACGCTACTCCCTATACTGTGACAGCTTCTTACTAATGCTCTTCTTTCTTTATCTCCTGAGAGCCTGGTGGTCATTCAGATAACCTGAAATCCTTTTAACAATTCCTTTTTTCTTGCTGCTATTGCTGTCTGGTGATGCTCCACCACACTACGATAGAATCCAAATGTCTTACCAAGGTCTACACAGTCATGCATGACCTGGCTTCTGTCTTTTCTCTCTCCACTTCATTCTATTTCTGGATCAAGATCTTTCTGTCTCAGGATCACTTGGGTTTGCTCTTTCTCCTGCCTGCACCTCTGTTCCCCTACATCTTAATGCAGATAACATTTTCTATCCATTCAGGTCTTAATACTCAAATACTTTGCAAGCACATACCTCCCTAACCATCCTGCTCCAAAGTAGCTGGCCCATTTCTACTCTTTATCCTATTACTCCACATTATTGTCTTTCTAGAAGTTCTCACTGTCTGGAATTACCTGATATGCATTTGTAAAGCTGTTTATTGGATGATATCCCACAAGAATGCAAGCTCTGTGAGGAGACATTCTCTACCCATCACTGCACTGTACCATTGCATCTAAGAATGTGCAGGCATATTCTTGATGCTCAGAGAATTCTTTGAACAAATGAATGGATGTTTTTTACTTTAAAGGCACTTTGTATAAATTTGATGATTTGATTCCAGCTTTTTTTTCTTTTTAAAACTTTAATCCTAATTGCTAGTGCTAATTGGCATTTGAACAATCATAGGAACTTTTAGTTGGAAGTATTGTTCATTTACCATTCCAAGCAGACATTCCCTTGGCAAGGAGTCATCTAGCTTTGATTAAAATATTTCCAGTGTTGAAAAGCTTACTTCGTATTTATGGAGCATGTTCTAATGTTAGACAACTCTATTGTGTTTCCTTAAAATAGACTAAAATCTTCTTCCTAATATACTGAATCTTGGGCTTAGTTCTGTTCTGAGACATTATGCAAGGTAAAGAAGCTTTCCTTCTCTCCCACACAGAAGTACCATCTTAATTCCATATTTGTCAGCTAAATTTCTTCTGTGAGCTCAGCTGTTTCTTGCAGGAAACCTTAATGAAATCTTTCTCTGTTGTAATTTTTAAAAGTTTGTTTCCTTGCCCTTTCTAAATGCCTTTCTTTCTCTTTCCTTTCCTTTTTGTCTGTCTGTCTGTCTGCCTGCTTTGCTTCCTTTCTTCCTTCTTATCCCTATAATACTGTCATTAAATTCTGCCACCCAAAGTGGAAACAATATAAAGTCATCTGTGCATAGAATTAAAACAAAATCAGAAGTTGGAAAAATCATAAAGAAATTGGGCATTGTGACCATTTTGTAGAAAAGAATGGCCAGTATTTTTTTTTTCAGCTTATTCTTTTAATCATGTTGGTGTTTCTTTCGGTACAGATTTGAGAGAAGAGAATCAGAAGGAGGCCACGAGATGTCTCCCTTTTTACCATCTATGAAAAAAGATGAGCTTTAAGGTCCTTTTGGACCTCAGTCAGCCTTCTGACTGGGAGAAAGGGCTTCTTTAACTCTATGGTTTTGCTGTATTGTCAACCCCAGGTTCCAACAAATAAGCACTGAATATTGTAAAGACCACACAGCTCACTCGTTGGTTCCCTCTCACCTTCAGCAACAACATAGTATGAAACCTGGGTTCATAATAAAAACAAAGTGCTGATTCTCCATCAAATAGAAGGGCACCCAAATGCATAGTCTTTCCTCTGTGGGTTTCTCTGAAAGAACTTTGGCTTGTGCACTTTGGATGGCATGTGAATCACTTGGTCATGGTGAAATGACTTGAATGGTTGCCAAGAAGCCATTGAAGTCAAAGTAAACAAAACGAAACACTTAAATAAAAGTAGGCCAAGGAAGGTTTTTTTTTTCCTCTCTCTTCCAAATGGCCGTGTTCCTTAAAATCTATTTCTGTATAGCCAAGTTCTTTTTTTGAAAACTAAATAAAATCCATGTGATTCTATTCTCTTGAGTGGTAGTGGTTATTTCCTAGGGAAAAAAATGGTGTTCTTAATGGATGAGTGGTTCTCTGGAAGCAGTGTTTTCCTGACCTTATGGCAACTACTGATCTTCTTAAGGTTTATGGCTTGGGAAATCCTTTGTTCTTGGCAGTGGGCAGGGAGAGACAGGATGGCTTTACAAATCCAAGATGGTCATGATACCCACAGAAGTATTTCCAGTCACTGAAGTTCTCACTGCAAACCTCATAGTCAAGGCACAGAGTGGGACAGCAGCCTTTTCTTACAATGATATCTCTTGGTCAGCCTCTTGGACTGGGACAAGTGACTTCTCCTGTCCAAAGCTGCTCTTGATCTTTACTTCAATCATATAAAATTTAATGGGGAAGTGATAGCAGATAGAAGCTGAGAAGGAGACAGAGAGACAGAGGCAGAGACAGAGAGACAGACACAGAGAGACAGACACAGAGACAGAGATGAAAGCAAGATTTACCCAAGTGATGATTCTGAGCATATCACTTGACTAGTTTGAGTAACAGACCGCCTTAGTCTCTCCTAGTGATTACTCATGGATACTTTGGACAGCTAGTATAGAGCCTAGTCTTTGTGAGGTTGGAAATTTCAAATATACTCAAGATTTTTAAAAACCTGCAAAGTTATTCATTTAAGTGTATTTGTAAGAAAGAAAATATTTTATTATTAGGCTCATCATTGATTTCTAGAATGTTTTTAAAATTCCACAGGGATAATTTATTTATTTTTAGTTTCCTCAGATGGCCATTGAGATTGCTGTGGACATGGACATGTTTCCTATGAATCCCCCTTGGTGGAGAGAAGGAACATAGGTGCATTCTGTGCAACAGGGTAAGTGAGACAACATTGATGCCGCCCGAATCTAAACATGTTGTAGAGATTGGAAGGAGAGTGCAAGAAAATGAGCTAGGAGATTATTAGAATCCAAGGGAATTATTGTATCATCTGCTTAATGGCACTCCAAGGAATCAATGCACAATTTGCTAGAAGAGAAGCCAGAGCAGATTTGGTAATGTGTGGCCCATCTTCCTCACAACTGGATAAAATTATTTCTAGATCCATGAGACAGAACTGGCAAATGTATGTTGGAGATTTATTTTTTTCTTTTCATTTTTGAGATGTCAACCACTTATGGTAAAAACCTAAAGCTCATGAAGGCAATACAAGAAATTAAAGTAGAGGCACACATATGAAAAATTAAATCTCTTTGCTAGAGAGGATGGACTTTTCCAGCAGATTCTTCCATTGTTATTTCCTGTATAGAATTTGTTTTCTTCTGAAATGTTCTTGAAGAATCTCTCTAGAGGGAGAATGTAACATGGATAATAGAAGAAGCACGCATCATGGAACTGGTGTTCTATGGTCAAGAAAAATGACTTCTCTAACCTTGCACAATTTGTAAGTGACTAAGCTGGGATTTGGATCTATACCTACATCATCTACGATACACAGATGAAGGAAGACACCCAGGTCTTTCAATGGTGGTCTTTATCTAATGTCAAAGAGACAGACTTCGGTGAACAATTCAATAATGTTTTGTGTCCATTTTAGAGATAGTGAGCTTGAAAACAGGTAAGACAGTAAAAACAGAAGCAAGCTTTTCATTATGGGATTTCTCTTCCCAGGATCATGGAGACCGTGCATAATCGTGAATCAGCTTGTGAGAGAGATAGAAGGCTGGGGATCTCACAGCTTTTGTCTTTCTCTGGCTGAAAAATAGCAGAACCTGTTGCTTGTTCCCCATGGGTTTTTTTTCTCAATTCTTCTCTAGGAGTTCAGTGTCTTTCATGAGTCATGTTCTATCCTTTGTCCATATGGCTACCTGAGTGTCTCTCTCCATCTGTGTATCCTAGATGAAGTAGGTGTGGGTCCAAATCCCAGCTTTGTCACTTACAAACTGTGCAAGTAAAGGAATGTCATTTTTCTTGGCCCATAGTTAGCCAGAAAAATCAAGCCTGAGGCAAAATTGCATGCATCCTATTTTAATGGGAGGTGCCATCACCAAAAGAGGCAACAGTGAAGGAATGAGAGGGTGAGGCAGCACAGAAGGAAAAGCAAATAGACAGGGGTGTGTTCCCAAGCTGGCCACAGTACCAGTGATTGCACAGTCTTTGGAGAGACCATGGGGATTACTGTGTCTTAGAACAGTCTGTGCAGGGCAGTGATGGCAAATCTTTTAGAGCTTTCAGTGATACAAACAAACTGCTATGGCACACGTTGCCACCACTGGTCTAGGAAAAGGATGCATCTACCAGCTGCCATTTGTCATTGGTTAAAACTTGCACCCCAACTCCCCTCCATTCTGGGCTGTAAAAGCTTGTCTTCCTACAGACAACTGAAGAAAACTGAACCCATCTAAATGGGCTCCTCCAGCATGCAGGTCACCCAGCGAGTGGGAACAAGTCAGGGCCCTCCTGGCTGGCTGTCCTGCATGCTTCAGAGCCAGCACAAACCAGTGTCTGTGTGGACATCAAGTGATTGAGTGGCCCAACACACACAGGGGCTGAAACAAAGCCTTTGGCCAGAGGCAGGGGCTGTAGGTATGATGTGTGAAGAAAGAAGCTTCTGGACATTCTCACAAATGACATCAGATTCGAGGAGCAGTGTCTGTTGCAGCCCCACTGGCTCCAACGCAGACAGTCACCCTGCAGTCAGAGATGCACCTTTCTCCAACAAGGGCCAGTCCTCCAGTGGTGGCCTAGGTGTGCTTGCTGCTGGGCACCCTTCCTGAAGGGTCATCAGTAGCTGGAAAGCACAGCTGGGTGAATCTAGGAAGGGATGGATGAAAAATGCACCTGGCACTTTGCTCATCTTTTTCAAACCTTGGTTTCTTTATGAGTAGCGAGCTATAGCTATGGCTATTTTGTCTTCATCCTCGTTACATACCTTCCATTAGCAGCATTCTGTCTCCCGTTGCATGCCATCTCCAGTGCAGAGCATGGGTACTTGGGGTCTCTTACCCTTAGAATCACCTCCTTTGCCAGGCTTTCTAAATTGCTTCGCTGCTAATATTCAAGAATCCTAAAATCTCATCCTCTTATATCATGCCTTCGCTGACAGAATGGGAGTTACTCTCCCATATTTCTCACATTCCAAGCAAAATTTATGAGCACGTTACTTAGGTTCTCCTAATAGCTTTATTTGTTTGTGGCCTTGGCAATGATTGCATCTGGAATGATCTTCTGAATTATCGTGGATATTGATACTGCCAGTATTATCTCATGGAAACCAGAGAATGTTTAGTGACTCTTAATCATTGCAGCAGCCTTCTCTCTACAGGAGGAGACTTAACACAGTTTCTAGTTGCTACAATAAGGTGGTAGGAACTCTTTGCTGCTACTGTTTCTCTTTTTTCTGTTTGCCATTATTCAAGAATGTCTCTTTATTTCCTCCGACCCTGCAGCAACAAGGGATGTCTTTTTGCTTAATCCCACGGTTGGATGCTTCTGAATAAAACAACAAGATTCTCTGCGATACTTCATTCCCTTCACCTCCAAGTCCACAGGGACTTGGAATCGACAAACAGGGGTTTAGTTTGGCTCTTGGGGACTAGAACTGGATACATAGAGAAGGAAGTTACCAGTTGGGTGCCCACGAGTGAAAAAAGTCAAAGGGTAATTCTTGGGGAGTATGGGGATTTTTTTAATGCTTAAGTGTTACCCTTGAATTCCAGGGCCACCTTCATATTGGTGGTTGGAAGGCAAAATCAAGAGTTAGGAACCGGGTAAACCAGAGTGACGTCAGATCATGAGCATCAGAAGAGAGTGGAGGCAACAGTGACACTAAAGCTGGAGTGTGGAACTTGCCTTTAATTGGCCATCAGGTCAGCATGGGTGGGTAGTGAAACAGATTAAAAATGCAGCATGGATGGGGTAGATCAGATGTATGGCCTGATGCCACGTGGAAGGAGCCTTTTAACAAGAGACACATTTGCTTTCATATCTGTAGCTGGGCCTGCCACTGAAGTGGGCAATAAGTACATATGTAAACAACCAATTTGGTCAAGGAAATTCAATAGCAGCAGGTTAATTCGCTTTTGCCTTGGCTTCTGCCCTGTTGGGTGATACAACCATTTCATACTTTTGACTTTACATGTACTACTCAACCTATACATACACCTTGCCCTGTTTTCTGTATAGGCAAAAAACCAAAGAACCCTTGTTTCACACTCTGTTTCAGAGAATTTCATGCTCCCTTGGGCAAGGAACCTCCTTTCCTTGTTTTCAATACCATAACTTTTCGGTTCAAAGCCTTGGTAGAAAAGTGCTATTTGGTTAATGTCAAGTTTGCTCTGAACTTTGCTGGCTTCAGTGTTTGTGTTGTGGAAACTGCAACTCTTCCCATGGTTTGGGTATTTTACATCTACACATTACAGTCAGAGAGCCAGAGTTCAGGCGCATGGAAAAAAATAGCTAAATTGATGACTAATTTGACATCAGAAGCTTCCAACCAGAGAAGTGGTGTGCTACACCCTACCCCCGGCCCCCACTCTTTGCTGGAGAGAGGAAATTTTCAAGTCTCTCTGAGAGAGGGTGGAGGAACTGACAACGGAGGTGCAGCTGCAGGAACCCAGGTGGCACATGGTCCACTCGGAATCCAGGCAGCTTGACGTTACTATCCAGGGGCCACTGCAGGCCAAGGCTACAGAATGACACAGCCACTTGTCACATCAAAGAGGACTGTTTAGGAGAAGAACAGGATTTTTTTCTTTAGTGTATCCTTACTAGAAGGTCACAACCCATTTTTCCTATTGTCCATATTTTTATTTTTACACCATAAGGAACAATTTCTATCGCACTCTCCCTTGCTCCTTTGCCAGAACATATTGAAACATCCATGTTCAAAATGAAAGACTTTTGTTTTCTTGGCTGAATGTCAAGATTACTCCAGATTGTCAACTCTGTAGGAGGGGAGAAACATAAACGCAGCTGTAGAAACCCACAAGTGACCTAACATGATCCAGGTGTTTCTAGTTTGCTTAGGAAAGAAGGTGACTCTATACACAATGCCTGATGGACCGTATCTGGAGGACACTGCCTGATAACATTAGGGGCTGATCACAGTTTTGATAATGGGGTGTAAGTGAGCACACGATGTGCAATAGCTATACGTGATTTGTCAAAATTGGTTTTGTAGTGCTATGCTTGAAGTTTGCGACCTTGCATTTATCTTACTTCCATCTTGTTCTGTGTATGTAAAAAGGATTTTAAAGCAGTAAACTTGTAAGGACAACATGGTGGTATGGAAAATGTGGGAAGAGATTGCAGAGGAGAAATGGGTTTATCCTCTGCCACTTGTTAGCCATCTGTCTGTGGACAAGTCTTCCATCTCTGTGGTTCTCATTTTTTAAAAAAATCCTTATAATATAGGAATGTTGGCTATTAATGCCCTACCACAAAATTAAAGCATTGTGTTGAGACAGACTGAGTTTTACAAATAACTTAAGCAAAGCTGAAGTTCAATGTTCATTTAGTGTCTGAGTTTTACAAATAACTTAGGCAAAGCTGAAGTTCAATGTTCATTTAGTGTCCGCAGACTTGCTTGTTACATCTACAGTACCATCCTGACTCACCATCCATTGAGTGGATGTAATCTACCATATTTTTAGATTATATATTTTAACAAGTTAAAATGGAACTAGTTTGTCAGAATAAAGCTATTTCCCGAAGTCAATACTAACCACCTGCCACAATCATATCCACTCTCAAATGCCACCTACTTCTCAAAGCACTCCTAGCTGAGTCTTTGAACCTGTTCCTTTCCAGGGCTGACCATCCCTTTGTCTGCTCTCATGTGAAGTGACTGATTATGGATTATGGTCAGCCTACGAACACAATGCATCTGTCTTCTCCAGAGGATGGGGCCCAGTTTTAGTTGGTTTGTTTCTTCTATAGAGTAAGTGTGAGAGGGGTAAATACCAGGAGCTCCTGTTATTGACAGAGGATGGCATAGGAAATCAAGGAAGAGTCAGAGAGCTGGGCTTAGTGAATGTTTTGCTACCTTATTGTTGTAAATGGCCTTGGATTGGACACTGAATTCTCTGGGACTTTGTTACATCCTATTTCCAAGGAGGTAATGAGTTGACCTGGCTTTTAGGCTCCCCATAGCACTACATTACCGACATTTCCTATTTCATGATATTTTCATCTAAAGTAAGGTGCTAAGAAGAATTTCAAGCAAACTAAAAAATGTTCAAAAACAAGTGTTGCTTATGTGACTGATTCCAGGGTAATGAGCACTTATTCTGTTTTGAGTGTTAAAGACGGTTAGAATTAATTTACATAAACATTGAATTCAGGATAAGGAATTTATTGAAATGTATCTGTACATGGTGTCTCAGAAAAGACATAAAAACAGCACAAGAGAAATAACCAACTTAAGCTATTATAAAAAATTGCAAAGAACACTATATGAAAAATAAATATAGATTCAAATTTTAGTCTTTAAATTTTGATGACTATTATTATTATTGAAATTTCATCACACTCTTTCTTCATATTTTCATATCAGAATAGGTTGGAGTTTTCCCTGAAGAGAAATATATATATATTTTGGTTTTGGGGATTGAACTAAGAGAAATATTTTTAAAAATAGTATTACATGAAGTATATTTTTATCATGTAAAATGCTAGAACTGCTTCAGCTGTGTTAATTTCAGTTCCAAATTGTAGAGCCTTTTCTTGTGGAATTAAAGCAGAGTTGGCAGGTACTTAATTGTATTCTCTGGATAGGGCACACCACTAAATTATTGTACTGCCGAGTCCTTTATAATTTATTAAGACCATTATGATATGATCTTGCACTATCTTGGTTTATATACAGATAAACATTTCAGTTCTCTCTGTATTGATTGTACCAAATCCACACCATAAATCTGGCAACCCAGTCAACTCCACAATCCATTTTTTATCAAGATTTACTCCTCATCTATCTTCTTGGGGACTGAGAAAGAAACTCAGTATATTTCAAGGCAAGGCTCTTTTCCCCCTGTCTCTTAAAGGCAGTGAAATATTTACCAGATGAAGTCACCCATTAAACAAGTGAACTGGCTCCATTGTCCAGTTGTTGAAGTAAATGGAAAGCAGAGAGTGTCTTTGACAGCTTTGTTAATGTAATGTTTTTATTTTTTCCATGCTGGTAATTCAGGTATAATTGAGGTCTAGTGTTGAGCTTTAAATATGTTTTTAAGACTTGAAAAGGAAGCTTGATGAGGCGTGTACTGTAGCATAACCTCTCAATTATTCACACATTTATATGACTGTAATCATTCAAGGCCTCTTATTGTAAACATTATGAACACTTTTATAACAGACATTGATATGAGCTAATAGACAGCGAATTAAAACTCAAATGGAGAAACTACAAACTGTAATAAGAATATGATCAGAGTCATCAATTATAATTAGCATCTTTGTGCATTTATAAATTCTTTGATGCTATATTCTTGTATTAACTAATTTCTAAAGCTTCAACTTGTGAAGGTAGACATGCTTGAGAGTATCACTGGAAATTCAAAACTACTCTGGCTTAGTTGAGGACAAGGAACAGCCTTTTTATGCAACCTGGGCTTTTAAATTCAAGTTACTTAGAAGTCTCTACTATTCAGCATGATCTAATAGCTGTGTTTAGCAAAGTGTCCAAAATTGAATTCTGCTAGTAAAGCAATAACCAAAAAAAAGTAAATCTTGCAAAAATGTTATAAGTGACCTTTACTTTGTCCTTTCTTCCCTTCTTGTCTGTCAATAATTAATTGAGTCATTTAAAAATGTAAATTAAGTCAACCTGTGCCAGGCACTGAACTAGGTTATGGGGAAACAATTCTAGCATATAGTCTCACTGCCTTACAAAATTTGGTTTCCAATGTAGCAACAAGAAGAAACACCAAAACGACATCTAAGGTTTGAAGGCAGATTTATTTATTTTGATTGGCACTGATTGGGATCATTCTTAAAATATTAGGCCCTGATCTCTGGTGTCTAGCACTTATATTGGAGAAGCAAGCAGGAAGTACAGAAGCCAAATGGCTTGTCAGTTGGGGGACTGACTTATACAATGTGCATCACAGTGACCAGCCACTTCTAAGAGTCTAGAAGCAATTGGAACTGGAATAGGAACTATTATCTGAGCAATTAAGAAACTGAAGTATACTGAATGGGGTTGCATTTTCTGCTACATTTTCCCCCTCTTTTAGTTTCCCCAGAAAATCTTTTCTGGGTATACTACATGTGATCTTTTGCATCCAGGTCGAACTAGAAGCAGCACTGTTTTCTCTGGGGACAATGATAGAACTAGAAGGGACAGTGAAAATTCAGAGAAAAGGTGATAGTGGCTTGGCCAAATCTGTTGTTTGAACCTCCCCCCAAATATTGGGGGAGTCCTTAATCCTTTGTTGCAATTGAGTCTAAAAGTGAGCTGACCTTTTATCTCAGGATCTTCCCAGTTGAAAGGGCTTATAGGAGCAACTCACAACCAGAGCAAGGCATCTCTTAAATCAAGAACAGTCCAAAAAGTATATATGGCTTATTGTTTATGACATGGAGACTTTGCCCAAGGTGATTAACAGTTTATCAGGCTGATGTGTGCCTGGATGCCTGTTTGTGCTTCCTGTGACATCTGACAGCAATGGCAAGGGGGTCTTAGTGAGGTAGCATGGTTTATGGCCATGCCCAGAGGTGAGTCCTTAGTTTATATGTCTGGGAGGGGAGTTTTCAGAACTTCAGCATTGTGGCCATCTATATCAGGCTGATGTAAATATTGTCTTCCTCTTGGAGAACAGTCAAACTTGAAAGTGCAGGTAAATTTGTGTCTGGCAGAAGGAGTGAGAGGCAAGTGTCCCAGTTGCCCCGGTTATGGCAGCTTTTTGAGAGGGAACTTTTGAAGACAGAGAGTTCTGTTCCATCGTCTACCAGGAAGGCCTCACGTTTGCCCCAAACTTTTGCAATGACTATGGATCCCAGGGGCCCAGCTTGATAGAGTTCATTATGGCCTATCTATTCAGGCCTGACAGGACACAACTCATTTGTCAGTGCTGCCAGTCAATATGTGGAACTCAAAACAATTGTTGACAGTCATCTTGGGTGGGTGTTAGATGATCCATCTGACCAAGATAGGCATAGTCATGAAGCAAAAGGTTCAGGGGGAGGGCTTCTGTGGCTGAATGCAGGCAATGGCTATGTGAAACCAGTTCAAATGACTGGAAATAGATGGTTGGGAGCGGGGAGTGAAGCTATAGGTGTTGGCACCAACTACAGCAGCTGATGAGGATGTCATGGCAGAATTCTCAGGAAGAATGAGCCTCTTTTTTCTTTTTTCTCTTTCTTTTAGGGAGTAGTTTGATTTTCATTTTTAACTCCATAAAAGTTCCTTTCCTGCAGTCAAGTACTGTGGGTTTTAAGTAATTAATTCCCATTTTATCTCCCAATGGAATATGTTGCATACCCTTGAAAGATGGTACAACAGACAAAGGGTGAGTGCCCCTCAGAGAGAGACCATTCAGATGCCCCCCCAGCTGCACCCCTCATGAGGACTTAGGCATGACTTACCTAAGGAGTGTGCAAGGTGAAGGTCCAGTCAACACTGTGACCAGGGCTTCCCAGCCTTGGTGCAGCTATTTCTCACACTGTCCAGTCCATTCTCTCACACAATCAATCAGCAAGTAGTCAGAGATTAAACCTTCCAACACCCCTTCCCATGAGTGTGGCCTTAATTAATGAGTTGATCAAGCTCTTCTTCTGCTTGAACTGAACAAGACCAACAGACTGACTAACTGCGGTTCCACAAGGGGTCTTACTGGAATTACGTAGGTAGGCAGGCAGGCAGGCAGGCAGACAGACACACAGACAGACAGATAGACAGATTGCATCCTCCTCCTTTGGGGTCCAATGTGAGCCACTCTAGCAAGAAGCCAGGAATCCTTCTCTAGACCTCCAAGGGCCTTTGAGAAATCTTGAGGGTGTATCTCCCTGTTGGAACCTGGAGAGATTCTTGCTCTTTCTAACAAGGGCCACAACTGGTGACCAAAGAGGTCAGCATGATCTGTCTTCCCAGCTGATGCACCAGATGCAAGGGCAAGCAGAAATACCAAAACGACACAGAATTTGGAGGCAGATTTATTTACATTGATGGGCACTGATTGGGATCATTTCCAGGATACCAGGCCTTGGTCTCTGGTGGTTATACTGCACAATAAGCAAGAGGTACAGAGGTAGAATGGCTTGTCAGTGGGGTATTATATATTTATATAATTTATATTTATATAATTTAAGTTAAAGTTTATATAATTTGCAATATAGTGACCAGCTATGCACAGTGACCAGCTGTGTCTGAGAGAACAGAAGCAACTGAAACTGACACAGGAACTATTACCTGCATGACTCAAAAACAGAAATATACTGGCTGGGGGAGCCATTTTCTGTTACACCAGAGCTATCAAGGAAGTCCTAAAATATTCTCAAATTAGTTCTTCCTGAATATAATCATTCTATCATTAAAAAGAAAAGAGTAATGGATTGATGCGTGTCATGTTAGAACAAGTCTGGGTAACTTGCTTTCTTTTCTTTTGATGGTAGATTGACAGTAGCGTAGGGTTGTGAGACTGCGGTTCATTTTTCTTTCTTTATGTGCATGTGCCAGCTCCTCAAAATGAATGCAATCATTATGTGCCACAAACTTGTACTGATAAACATTTTTTTTCAGAAAGACATAGCTAGGGAGACAGCTGAAAAATAGCAAAGGACTAGTCATTTGCTTAAAGCAATAATTTTAAAGAAAAATTATAGCTGGCCTTACTGTGAAGTTTTCTTATTTGTCAAAAACTCTTGGGAGTCACAGCAACATAATTGACAATTTGTATCTTAAATATCCCCGGGAGATATATGCACAGCTTCTGCCATGGATGGGCAGCAATGTTCAGTACAGTTTATTGTACAGCCAATAAACACATACATAATTATGGTAACAATCAACAAAAGTACAACTGGGACTGGACATTGTTTCCTCTTCCCATTCTCCCTGTTTCTTTTCTCTTTCCTCTCCTACCCCTCCTTCCCTTCCTCTTTTCCTTCTTTCCTTCCTTGTGGTACTAGGGATTGGACTCAGAACCTTCACACTGAGCTCCAGCACTGGCTCTTCATTCACTTTTCATTTTAAGTTGCTAAGTTTCCCATATGGGCTCAAACTTACGATCTCCCCACTTCAACCTGCCAGAGTGCTATGAGACAGGCGTAGGTCACCATGCCTGGCTTTAAATAATTCTTTTACAAGTCGCTGCTCACTAAAGAAAGTTGAAAACCCCAGACCAAGAGTGGCTAGTGAGAGACTAATACTGATGTTGAAATTAGTAGCTGTTGTTCTGTTTCCTGACATTGAGATTCTCTGGGTCTCAGTTGGCTGTTGATCCTCTTCTATATCATCCTTATCCCTGTTGTGAAATATTCTGACACAGTCATTTCCACCCATAATGGCCTTGGCAGCATATCAAGATAGTTCCATGTTTCTTTGAAGTATGGCTTTGCTTTTTTGCTATCTGGTTTTAGCCAATTTTATTGCCAAGGGTACCTTTCTCCAACCACTTCAGTCTGAAGAATGCTTGCCTCTAGTTGCTTATTAACAGGGAATGCCTTTCCTTTTTCTGTGTACTCCTAAAATCTGAGGTTTTTGTTTTGTTTTGCTAAAAGATACAAGGAAAAAGACTTTCCTTCTCAATTGTTTCCAGATTGAAGTGTGTAATGAAGCCCCTAGTGGTGGGAAACACAGCCACCATCATCAATGCCTGCTCCCATGTCCTTGCTGATAGTGGCAGATCACTGGTGTCATGGTTGGTTGTTTTTATGCCCTCCATGTTGTGAGCTGGATTGCCCACCTTCCCTTTTTGTCCTACTGAGTCAGTGACTATTTTCCAGCATTATCAGGGTAGGTTTCTGGGACATCTATGATTTCAGGATGGTTTGTACAGCAGGGGCATCTGAGTGAAAAGGAGGCAATGTCTCTTTGCTGCCTTGATATAATTTAGAACTGGGGAAACTCGGAGATTGGGCAAGTTAGCTTTGGAAAGTAACTCTAAGATTTCCAGGTAGATTTGGAGCCAGGGGAGTCATCACAGGCTGAAATCATGAGGATGGGGACAAAGAGAATGGGGGAAATGAAGCAGAGATGCATGAGAATATATGAATTAGGTAGTCAGTGCAGTCCCTGAAGAAGAGGGAGAGAGACCAACAGACACAGACACAACTTCGAAAGCAGACTTATTACCAAATCTTGACTCCTTAGTTTTCTAATTTCAGTTTACCCTCGTCTCTTACCTTGGGATACTATGATTAAGTCTTCTCTTTCCACCTGACCAAATGAGTCTTGAAAATACTGGCAAAGTTTGATGAACTGTAGCTGAATATTGTGGCACTATGATTAGTTGCATGGCAGCAATCGAAAGGAGTTAATGAAAACTTAGCTGATGGTGTTTCCTTCTGGCTACTATTTCCCATGCATCAAGATTTCTTTCAAATGCTTTAACATTGGAATGCAGCTAAAAACCATCACAAACTAATTTCTTCTTTGTTACCAAATCCTTCAAAACAACGAGATACTATCACAATCAGAACACAAGGCCTATATTGTGCAGGTCTTTATTATTTTATTTTAATGAATGCTTTTTGGAACTAGTTGGTTGCTATAATGTATAATATAACAATTAGCTGTGATGCAGTTTTGTACCCAATGCAGGGTCTGGAAATCACCAGACACTTGTGTTTCAAGGTCATACATAGTGTGCAAGATGTCATTCAGTTCATTCATGGCGTGGAATGCCATGTTCTGAGGGTGACTGAGTGTAGAAGTATCTTCTTAGATTAGAGAAGAAGAACTATGTCTGAGGGTGTTTGCATGTATAAATATCTTACTGTTCATTTGTGCGATTGCTTCTCTGAGGAGTATGGTTTGGCAATGGGTGTAACAAAGCCTTTATTTTGCCAAGTGTAGGATATCACTCATAAATAAGTCAGGACTCCCCTAACAAGCTGCTATAAAAAAATGTAAAGCATCCCTATTCATGCCCATGTTTTTGTTATGCAGTGTGTTGCTTTTCTTTTATTGGCTTGCCATGAGTTTGTCATTGTTATTCTTTCCTTCTTCCATGCTCCCCTCAGTTGCCCTGGTAACAGTAGATGACCCAGATTGGAATGGAGTGCAATGCCATCTATATGCTAAGATATGTATCTTCTACATAGCACATGTGGTCCACTGGAGGACAGGCATTCTTACGGGTTACTAATACCATTGGGTCTATATTACCATCTATATTTTCTCCTATAGCTCTCCACCTACACACACACACACACACACACACACACACACACACACACCACACACCCTAATATTAATTGGAAACTGTGTTTAGTGTTCAGTCAATGGGAAGAAAAGAGCTCCTGGGGTAGGATAATTCCTATGGTAGATTTTTTTCCTTGATAATTTTCAACTACAGTAGATAAGCATACTGGATTTGGTGCTAGAGGCAGGTAGAGCATTGTGCTGAAATATTTTTTGACTCATTAGCACTGTGAGACTGCCATGAGAGGGCCAGTGACCTAGAGCCCATCTTGCTTTAATAATGGCTTAACACTCGTAAAAGATTTTTAATGGCTACATGAGGCTATATTTAAATATTAAACGCCATTCCTTTTTGTTGATTCACAAACCCCAATGAACAGGACTCCGTCACTTCCAAAGCTAGAGAAATGTGCCTGGTCTCTCACACCAGTAAGTGATGCAAACAAACCCACAAACAGAAACACCTCAACTCTGCCCTGCTAACCTGTTTGCAAACCTGAGGCCTGCAGACCTCCAGCTCCTTGAGTTCTCAGACTTGGAAACAAACTTTGAATGTGTTTGATACCTGTTTTAAATCTCGTGCGAGGAGAATGAAGAAAATATGAACATATACATGTAATGAGACTTTTTCTGCTGAACACAGCTTTCGTTTTTTATTATAATTTAATTCTTTTGTTTTGTTTTTTCATTCACAGCGTCACTCTTCTTAGAGGAGAAGTCTGTTCTTACATTTACACTTGAACAGACCAATACTCACTAGTTGATGATAAATTTAGGACTCAATGCTGATACCATGGCTATTTTTCCAAGGCCTCATGGAGCTGTTGCTATTTGTTTAACCAGCCCCTAACACCCCCTGCACCTGGTACCTTATTGCCTAGTTGTGTGAAAGTCAAGTTTGGAAAACAAGACCCAAAAGAACTGTATTTTCCTTCTTCTCTTTCCGTATGGTGTAGGTATTAGGTTGATTTTGGATATACTTTTATTTATAGAAGAGAAAATTGAGTAGAGGGTGACTTCCTGTTGTGAGTACAGCTGCCTGGGCAAAACAGGTATTCTCAGGTATGCTGCAGTAGAGAGCCAGGAGATGTGAGCCCAAAAGCACATAAAGTTTGGCAAGTTTTTGTAGCATTTTTGAAATATCTGGGGTTCAGCAGAGCCCAAATTAGTTTGCTTAAAGCACCATTTCCGTTTCATTTTGTAAAACCATGTACATTGAAAGAAATTTAATCAGCATATTTTGGAATCCTTTCACTCTCATTCATCAAAATATTGCATGGCAAATACTAGATCTGGGTTCAAGAAACCTCTTGAGCTCCTTAATAAATCATCTATTGTTGTTGTTTTCCCCTTTGAATCTGAGAGTACAAGTTTACTTTGGATGAACCCAGAGTAGCAGAGAGCTTACTTCTCAAGTATCCCAGCCACTGTGGGGATACTTACATGTGTCTAGTTCAGAGGACAAGACTTCCAGGGAGCAAGATTCTCAGGAACAAGCCTTGGACATTTAAAGGATTTTCCACGAAAGCCTCCAAGCACCCTGTTTGGCCTAGGCAGGATTCAATCTCTTTTGATGCAACCACAGCCCAAAGCTAATTCCAACCCACAAGTCCAGATGTTTCTGAACTTTATAATCCATTCTTTGTTTAAAATTATTTTTTTGCTCATCATGGGGTTTTATGCATTAATTTTTATGGTAAAGCAATGCATTGAAATCTCATTTATCTTGATTATTGAGGTCTTGGGAATTTTACATCTTGTGCCTGAGCAAGTGTCTCAGTGGCCTCAGACCTTGGTCCCCTGTCCTCTTCACTCCATGTACGGTAGGGGGACTGAGACCTTCTGTTCCAGTTCAACTGTGACTTTTGGCTCAGTAGAGCTTTCTTTTCTTGGGATTGGGTGGCCTTTACCCAGTGTGTCTCCTCATGTGCTTTTTGTCCCATGTGGCTCAAATTTAGTACCAAGACCACAATTTGTGTCTCTGTTCTTGTCACAAACTTAGCCGTATACTGCAGGACAAGACTAAAGATATTCATTCCTGATACATAACTTTGTTCCATCAAAATGATTATTTTGTCTTAATCTCATATAGATTAGAAATAAGTAACATCTTATGCACTCTATTGTTCATCCCAGTGGTATCTAGGGGTAAATTCTAAACCAAAGGAAATGGAAGACGTTGCTTGAGATTATACAAGCATCAAGCTTTAGATTCAAGACCTTTATGGTCATAGTTCACAGCTTATTTATAATAGCTATTGTCAGAAATGACTGAGCAGTGTCAGACCCTACCTTGAACATCATCTTAACTTCATTGTGTCATGTTGAAACTATTAAGTTTCAACTTAATGCCTATTTCAACTAATATGCCTATTTTACAGATTAGAAAATAAGTTTGCAGATGTTCATGTCTCCAAGATTGCTCAGTCAGGCAATAGCAAAACCCAAAACTTGCAAATTCAAAACTCTGCTTCTTACCCATTGTTCTATACACCCCCTGCCCCACAGTACACACATCAGGAGGAAGTCAGTTTCCCTCTCTTATGCAGCATGCAGGTTACAGTATCCTCTGCATAAGACAATGAGTGAATAAAATGCAGTAACACTTTCGTTAAAAACATTTATAGACAGCAATTCGCTGTACATGTGTTGGGATGGGTGGTTGAATAGGAAGTGCTAAGGCCTTCACATTCACTTGGCAATGACGAGAATTCCTGTCTGCTGTCCTTAAACCTTGAATCTAGACCTACAAAGCATCTGTCGCTGGCTCTTGCTCTGATCGTGCTGTGCACTCTGTAAGGGATTCCTGCAGATCTGCCCAGTCGGTCTCCCCTGAAAGTCAGGCTTTTCACCTCATCTCCAAATCCCCCCCCCACCCAGTACCCACGTCTCTGGACTTGCGCTGTTTCTTGGACGTCTGACTTACTCTAATACTGGGGCCATGAGCACTGCCACGTCCTGCCCTTGTGCCTTCACCTGACCTTGGGAAGTTCAAGCAAAGAAGCTCTTCAGGAGGAGCTCTTAGCTAAGGGCACAGCTTGATGGCCTGGGACGGAAAGCTCTGGGGCCTGCGTCCAGGACTTGTTATATAAAAGAACTTACAAGAGAGGATAGGACATAGTTTTCAAGAATAAATAAGGCAAAAACGCTACGCTTACTAGTGCCACAGCTGGGAAGCAACTATGAGCAATGAATTTCTCATGCTAACAAATCCAAGCTCTTTGGAAAACAGATGCTGAGCTCTGGGACTGGCACTGGATCAGAGATGGAAGGGTATCTAGAGACCATTTGTTCATAAACACAGCTGAGGGCCAACAACCTGCTTTCCTGCCCTGCCTGGGTTGCACTGACCGCTCCCTTCCATGCAACATTTCCAGGAGGAAGGAAACAGACATGCAAGGCTTCTGCAGCCCACGCTCTAGAGAAATAATTAAACAGTTTTTCTTAACCTCTTGAACTTTTCATTTATTATTGCCATCCATTATGTCTACCTTCTCAAATCACAGAATCCCAAAACTGAGCTCCAGGGTCAAGGGTTTATTGTTTAATGGAGATAGAACATTTTGTAAATTGCACAAAGTCACAATGTTTATAATAGAAGCTTCTGGTGTACTGACTCTTTTCCATTTAACAAACAGTGAGCTTTGACATGTGTTCTTCCTACATAGCAAGAAATCTGGGGTAAGTGCAGTACTGGCATGAATGCGTTACCAAATCCTTCCTGTAAACCAAGTGACATCTGCAGTCAAATAAAAACATTCCTTCCCCCAAATACCAGGAAATGCTAAAAGTATCACTATTCTTCTAAGGTCATGCTAAAACGAAGCTCTGGCTTTTAGAACACAGAGTAAGGATGAAGAAGGCCAACATTTTTGTCCAATACATATTTGCTGCTACAAGTCCTTGGGGAAAACCTCTTGCTTCAAATGTGAACATGTATATGGAGAATTTTTCCTTGGATTTAACCTTTGAATGAAAAGTGTAAATATTTTAAGAAAATGTCCTAACGTTAAAAAATATTTCTGTTGTCTTTGTTTTTACTAGAATTTATACTTTCAAGTCAGAGGTGGATTTGCTTGAGATAAAGCAAACAACCTCAAAAATGTACTCCGTCAAAATAACCAATGTATAAATACTTAAACTTAACAAATGATGAATATTCCTCAGTAAAGCACCCTAACCAAGAATTTTAAGTCCTTGGGACAGGATAAGAAAGAACGTCTTAAACCTAAATTTTTAACTCTTTATGTTGGAGGTCTAATCAATATTTTTAAAGGAAACCAGTGTTCATGCAACATTCTCTTATATTTCTTTTTGGGACTTTATTAAATTAACGCCACCTGCATTCTTTAGGACTCTAAGTGTAGTGATGCAAACCATTGTAAAAGATGACTTTTCTATCACTAATTAGCATAACTATTTTCTTGAGTCTTAATGGGTTCATTATTAAGATGTATTTTGGTCCACATTTATGAGACAAAAGCATGTACAATGTTTACATTTTATATTAGTAGTGATTCAGGCAGGTTTCCCTGCAAAGTCGCCCCTTACAAGTACAAGCTGCACACTCCATTTTTTCTCATTGTCTAAGTTTCTAAAAGAATTTTATAGAGTTTCACATTTGTTTCAGTGTGTTCATTTGCTTACTGTGGGGTCCCGTTGCTGGAACTCGGGCTGGTCATTTCCGATTAGCCAGCAGGTGTCACTGTGGGTTTGGGTGCTAACCCAATTGACCAGAGAAAAGAATGACTGATAAGGGGGAGCAAGAGGGGAGAAGGGGGAAATATAAAGGCAGGTTCTTAGAGAAAGAGAACAAACTAATTAATAATGGCTTGTTTTTCTCTGACCCCCCCCCCTTTCTTTTAGGATCTCAGAATTTTTGTAACGACTTTCCAGCTCCTGTAGACCCAGAAATGAACTCACACAAGATCTAGTGATGCTGTATTAGTAATGGATGGTAACTTCATTGTATAAAACAGCCAAAAAAAATCAGGAAAGCTGAGAAGTGAGTTCTTGTAACCTGTTCCTAATTTCTGAAGCCCTATCCCTAGCTATTCATCTTCTTGTGTCGTAGGCACCTTTGATTAACCTCAGAAATATACAGTGTTTTCCAATTACTGGTAGGTCATAAACTCATGGCCCAGAAATAGATCTGGCTGTCCCTAACCTCAGTGACAAAACAAATTCTATTTCAATTTCTGAAGGGGTGTCTTGACCTTGAAGTTTCTTTCGTATATCTTCCAAAGATCTGTATCACTGCTTGTCAACAAAACTGTATATATATATAATATATTATATATATATTATATATATATTATATATATATTTTATATATATATTTTATATATATATATATATATATATATATATATACTCCTGAGTGCATGGAATTTCTTAATAAATAAAATTTTCAATTGGTAAAATTAACACATATTTCTTGAACAACTGTCAACTTTAAGAATGGATGGCCATAAAAATTCCCTGCACATAGAGGAATTCACAGCTGGTCTAATTTGAATAACAGGCTGTAAATTGATTTCTGTTTTTGGCTTGATATGTGAAAACAATGTCCATATTGTTGGTGCTGAGAGCAGGCAGTTTGTTAAGAAAAGATGCATGGCTTGATTTCTCCAAATAAGGCTTAACACATGTTTAAAATCTAGGTTAGTCAAGTTCTGAAAAAACAAAGCAGAGAAGGGTTGCAAAGAAGCATAGAAATGCGTCTACATTTTGGGGAGCTTTTGCGCCCCTGGGACTGTCCAGGGTCTACCCTCGCCACCTGCCATACACCAAGGACCGGCATTTCATTTTGAGGCCATAGCTCTTTATTGCTAGAAGCTGAACCCAAGAGGGTGAAAAGCAGAAACAGTTTCAGCTCGTGAACATCCCACAGCGTGAACATCCCACAGCTTCTGATTCTCGTACCTCTGTGTACATTAAATTCCCTGATGATACAGTAAATTCTTTCAGTGCTGATTGTAATTAAAAAAACAAAACGATAAAGTTCAGAAGAAAGAAATAGATTAAAATTTCAGGTTCCTAAAGAGTTAGAAAATTGAGTTACAAATTACAAAGACTTAGTTACAACCTAGTTTAAATCATCTGGTCACAAAGATAGGTAACTGCGGAGGGCTGATTGAATTCCATGGGAGCTACAGTCACCCAAAGGATGGCTTGTAACTCTTAGTAACAGTTCTTTGGGAAATGCATGCATTTATAAAATATATACCCCTTTCCGAATTCTTAGGACACCATTTCATTCGTGCATAAGAGTGTGTCATTTATGTAACATCATTTTCTTCGGTACTTGGAGGTTAAGATTCGCTTTTGCTTAGGTTTTCTGGCAAACGTGTAGGAATCATAGCAACAGGCACCATAAGCACAAGCGCTGAAGGGTGCAAGGCGGGGTAAGCAGAAAAAGAAGGAAGAAGGGCGTTAAGGTATAAAAATATTTATCCAGGGTAACGGAGCATCAACAGCATTTTCTTTTCAATTAGATATATACATCTGTGAGGAATGGAATCTTTGGCCATGGGTTTATTCTTCAGCATAACCATTTCCATGGCAACTTCTTAGACTGTTAAAAATAATAGTGCTCACAATTTCCTCTGAGCCACTATGCCCTTTGTCTACTGTGACTGCTATCCCGCCCTGACCGTGTAAGTCTGGGTGATTTGTTTATGTGTGTGCACATACTTGTGTATCTTCCCAATTGGACTCTAATTTCTGGAGGATAAGAATAGCATATTATATATCTCTTATGAATTAAAACTACTGTCTTTGGACAAAGGATTGGTGGGAGTTCAATGAATCTTTGTGGAATGAATGAAAATTACAAAGGATACTTTTGTTTGGCAAGCACTGGGAATGCTAGATTACTTTTATGTAGTTCATATAAATAATTCACTTCTTGTGGTTCCATATCCTGATGTGAAAATTATGCATTTACTGTGTTTTCATAGATATTAATGGGGGCTTTTAAAAAGAGAAATTGTTTCTAGGTTGGTGGTCTTAGGCCTGGTACTGAATGAAAACTACTTGAAATAAATTGTAATTGTGAAAAGAATAAAACTATATGCATTGGTTTGTTAAAGTTTAGTAGTTTACATTTGTTTATGATTTTTTCCTATTATTTCTCAAAGAACAGCAAAAAAGATGCTAATTTTCCTTAATGTCATTATTCAACATACAGAAGAAAATAGAGTGAAGTATAAGGATTATAAGTGGCCAATCTGTCATTGAGGTATTTTCCTTCCCTAACATCAACACTGTTTTTGTTTAAAAAATGCAGTTTAAAAACAAGACTATAAATATGATGATCTAATTAGAAAATTTAAAGAAGAAATATTATATTTATGCTTTGGTACTTCAGGTTTAGTTATTATGAGCCAGATGGTATTATGTTTCTGTTGGGAAAACATTTTTAGAAGCTATTTAAAGAATTATATAATGAAGCAAATCAAATCATTACTTACACTATTTTTTTAGGAGAGGAGGAGAGTGGAAGGAAAATGTGCAGAAAAGACTAATGTTTATGTATAATGATTTCATTATCATATTTCTACTCTCTTTGTCATCCAGGGTAAACTCTAAGGACATGTCATGAATTCCTGAGCCACAATAAATCTGTGAGTGTCAGACTCTGTGTGTGGGTGAAATGGATAATTTTCTGACCTTTAGTAAGCTTTCACTAGAGCAAAGGAAGTCCCTCAACATAATATTTCCCCACTACAAAATACTGGCAGGAAGCCAAAGTATGCCCTTTGGCAAACCTCCAGTCTGGATGGCTTTCCTGCAGTTAGAAGACATTCATGAATCTGCCCAGCACTGTGATTTTTTCCTCTCCTCCTTTGGAAAGTCTTCTGGAAAGACCTTGCCAGAGTGTAACCTGCTGAGGGAGATGTGAGAACACATTAATCATGGGTTTCTTCAAAAGAAACTTGGGACGGTCCTGCTCTGATTTAACAGGTCCATCTCCCAGCTCAGTGTGAGCTTCAAGGCTGTCACCAAAATGCTGGCAGATAAGTTAAGATCACTGAGGTTAGGGCAATAACAAAATTAGCGGGTTCTGATCCTTGGGCATGAGGTTTGACCATGGTTAGATATGTTGAAGAATAAAACTGATAGCTCTGAAAACACATGAGTACATGTGGTTTTTGTCTTGTTTTTTAAACTTTATATGAAAATTGAAATTATTCTTATCCCTGTTTGTAATTAATCCTGTTTTCTTCTTAAATCACTCTAAGCTTGAATCTTGGAGAAGTAACACACATGGTTAGTCTGCTATTCACCAGGCTTGGAAGTAAGGTACATTTCTTTTTTGCTTTATTTCATCATCTTTCTCATCAATTATGTGGACACTTGTGTAGACTAGTAAAAATTTAGTCACTGGTATGCAACCAACTTTTCTGACATTCTTCTTTTCTCATATGGATATTCATAATTCAACCTTTCCTTTTTAGCTCTCTCTCTCTCTCTCTCTCTCTCTCGCACACACACACACACACACACACACACACACATTTTGGGACTTCTCAGAAATGCTTAGATAATAATCTTTTTAGTGGGTTGTGGGCATTTCACTATCACCTTTGTGTTTAAACCATTTAACTGCTGAGATGATTTTCACATGTTTATGTATAATCTCTATCTTTTAGAAATGGTAGAATCAAATGAAAATATTTTGTGGTTCACCAATGAATAACTGGCCTGAAACAGACTTACTTTTGGAGAAAATGAATCAAATTAAGTATTTAAGAATATGATGGCATTTTTCTTTTAATGCTAAGGTGTGTGTATAGTTGAAATTTGCTACGACATTTCCAGAAGCTGACCGTAATCCTGTATTTTGGAATTACGGTCAGCATTCCACAAATATATGCTGCCAGCCAGCTAATTCATACAGTTCACTTCTCTACCCAATCTATTTTTCTCAGCTTTGAATTTGTTCACTAAATTTATCTGAGCCCAGTTCATCCCTTGGATCATAGATAGTGTATCTCCTCCCCAAACCTTCCGCTGCATCCCAGGTCTAATAGAGCTTCAGATGTCCCAACACTTGGAGCACCTTGGGTGATTCCAATGGTAATGACACATTTTGCCATGGACAAGAATTATTTGTTCATGAGACATCCAACCAAAAGTTGAGTTAATCTTGACACTAAAGATTATTTCTCTTTTAGGTCTCCATACCTATGATGTTTAGTACAGTTTGCTTAGCTAAAATTTATTGAGATTAAGATTTGGACTCATTTGGAAGATGGGTGATGAAATTATCAGATAGCATCTGTAAAGATAAGCAGATCTCTAGTGAATATGAGCTATAGTCTTGGTTTTTTTTTTTGCCTTTTAATTGCTGTTTTTATTACTCATGTTTCATT
Organism: Dolichotis patagonum; assembly: GCA_004027295.1. Lineage (NCBI taxonomy): Eukaryota > Metazoa > Chordata > Mammalia > Rodentia > Caviidae > Dolichotis > Dolichotis patagonum. The sequence goes on from PVJX010007455.1 coordinate 42,629, forward strand.
AGGTATTTTGACTTTTAAGAGGGTAGCACCCTAATTAGGGCAAAGCGGAAGTAAATGAAAAGGAACTAAAATTAAAACTAATACAATAAAACAAACTAAATAACATGAACATTGAGAATAATGATAATAAAGAAATGAAGCAGATACCATGCTGGAGACTGCACTCTGGCTTCTGTTAATTGCTTGTGGCTTTTCTTTGTGACCTGGTGGCATGAGAACTCCCTTCTCCTGCCTCCCCACTGTGGCAGATGCCATGCTGAGTTTCCCAGAGGAAAAAAGGCTTACCCTGGGTGCTGGGAGGGACTGTCAGACCTCTCTCCACCCAATGACTTGTACTGCAGTATAAAGACCTTATGTGCTTTCTTGCAGAATTCAGAGAAAGTCTTCAGGATTGACACAGGCTCAGAGCTCACTGCAGGCTCTTCAGGTTTCTAATGGGGCTGTGGAGCTGCTCAGCTTCTGCCAGGACCCAACCCTGTATCCTGTTCTGCTCTTCCCTTCCGCAGTGGCTTCCCCTCTGCAGCACTCCCAGTAGCCTCCTGCATGTACTCTGCGTCTGGGGGTCACTTCCTCAGGCTGCCTGCCTGAGGAATCCCTTTTAGAACGTCTAATGTTTTCAGTTAAAGTGTTAACTGTACTATGAACTGTAAGTCAGGCCGAGTCAAGTTAAATTGCCTATATTTGACTTATACAAGTGATAAATCCATATAGTTCAGCCCAATATGTTAACTTAATCTGCTTTCTCCTGGTGCAGTGCAGATTTTATTTTCACATGGCTGTACCACAGCATCAGTACAGTGCCTAACAAAGCACTGTAGATAATCAATGTAGATAATAGAGGTTTTAGATGAAATAACCACTGTGGATAATAAAGGTTTTAGATGAATTAGTTAAGAAATGAATTACTTAGTCCTCAAATATTTTGGGCCATAATTTACTACACTACTAAAGATTCTTTTAATTATGAATAGCAGAATTCCATTTTAGAGTAGGCAAGCAAAGAGGAGAATTTATTGGCTCACACAATTGGAAATTCTGAAAGTATCTAGTTTCAGGTATAGCAGGGACTTGAATAATATCATATTGACTGTATCTTTTGCCATCATTCAACTAAGTTTCCTTTTTCTGTATTGGCATTATTCACAGATATGTTTTCTCAATTCGATGATTCCTAGCATCTCCAGGCTTATAGTCATTAGCTAAGCAAATTTCAGGGAAAATCAAAGTACGGCTTCTCCATTCATTCAAATCAAAATTCTTTAACTTTGAATCTCATAGAATTTACTTTAGCTATGTCTGAAAAAAATGAGCAGGGTTCAAGACCTCCTCAGTCAGTTAGGGTGAGAATGAGGGATATTGATTTCTTGAGGGAGAACCTTGGTTCCAAGGTAATTATAATAATAGGTGAAACTTATTAACCACTTATTGCAAGCCACCATTCTAAAGGCAACTCTTCAAGCAAAACACTATTATGATCTCTATTTTATTATTTTTCTTGTTTTATTAGTACATGTGTATAGTACATAATAAATACATTCATTGTGAGGAGTTGGTACACATACTAACCACGTTTTAGTCCTTTTCTACTTACTATTTCTATTTTACACTAAAACAAACTGTAGACAGGTGAAGTAACTTGCTCAAATGCACATAACTTGCAAGTTAGAGCCAGGACTGAAATATACACAATCCAGCCTGAAACATAGACAATTATAGCCAATTCCTATAACCATTACACTCTGTTGCTCGTAAAGGAGATTAGGAAGAATGGAAAGTATAGATGCTCACTGTATTTAGCGTATGTATGTACAGAGCCACTGACCTGGTAGCGCTGAGTCACAATGGCATAGAAAGAGTTACTGGTTCACTTGTTAGAACATTGGCAAGGAGAGTTTTCTGAGACTGTCTCAGAAGTTCTTTTCTGGTTTCTAAGAAAATAATTTCCCACAGCCACAGGTCCTTCTTTTTGGTTTCTTCCCACATCTTTCTCCACAACTTGATAACTTCCACTAGTTAATTTGATTTCATTCAAAAATTGGTTTTTAAAGATCTGCTTCAGCGAACTAAAAAAACACTCTACAGTTATTTAACAAATATTAGTCAATAATGAGCTGTGTTATGTGTCTGTACCTTCTAGCTTTGACTTTAAAGAAGGTTCAAGATATATTTGTGCTAGCCACACTCTGGTTGGTTCTCTGGATGCTGGATTTGACTTTCTGACAAACGCCAAAGCCACCTTTGTTGCTCTCCCATTCCTCAGCCACCTCCTGGAGAGGAATGTAGCACAGGTAACTGCTAACAGCTAAGTAGTCATGGAGGCTCTGATGTTCCACTTTCCCTTTTAAATGGTGGGTGGTGCTTGGTTGAAGGATTCTCTGGAGGAATAGAGAAAACAGAGGTCTTAAAAGTCAGGTGGCCTCTTCACTTGGTATGGATGGAACTTCTTTTGGGGGTAGAATGTCTGATCAGTTTTACTTGCTGTTTAGTGGGTCTGAAATTAGATGAAACATGTAGGTAGTTTCTTTCCCATGAACCTCCGTCTTGGCCGACTCATGCGCATGCAGCGGTAAGACAGGTAAATGTGATCACGTCTCCTCGGTGCATGTGTTCCTGTCTCTTCCCTGCACAGAAGGATCCCCTGCTCCTTCTGACTGTTTTCTCACAATGTTAGCTTTTGCCTAGGTGCTGCCTCTGGCCTAGGCCCTATTTGATAATAGCTCTCATGCTTGCCATGTCTAAGTGTCCTACGTCAATTAGTTCAAAGTCTTAAGGCTTTTATGTGTCTTCCCAGTATATGAATGAGCTCCGTGTTGCATCAGTGAGCTCTTCTCATCCTGCTAGCAGTGGCAGGATTGGGTGGACCTAGGACTGCTGCTCGAGCAGTATCAAGGGTGGTTGCATATGGGCAGGGGGGTGGGTGAGAGGTAGGAGTGTGGAAATAATTATGTCTCCTATATTATCCACAATTGTCCTTTGTCATAAAACAAAGTAATTTCTTGACTGGAATACCCACAGGAAGCACACAAGGAAAACTGGTTTTCATGGCGATGATCTGTAGGCCAAAGTTAATCCTGAGTGATTTCTGAATTCTCAAACTGACTGTTCCACATTCTTGGTGATTATTGCAAAAGACCATGGCCCGTTCTGTGAAATCAGCACTCTATGACACATTTCAGACACTGTCATCAGACAGGTTGCTCTTTCCCCAAGGAAAACCCACCTCTCCACTGGTCATTACTGCAAAAGACCTACTACAGTCAGTTTTCTGCTTTTCTTGAAAAAGGAGGTCCTGAATATGACAGATACCTCACTCTCCGCTAATCAGAACACTGGGCTATTCCCAAAATCTTTTATAAAAAAATTTTTCCTGAACTTGGTCATTACATATAACTTCACAGGATAGAAAAGTCTAATATAAAAATAATGTTAGTTTCTAAGTCGAAAGCTTTGTTATTAAAAAGGAGAGATCCTTGACTGTCCATAAGCCATGTTAAAAGTCATATAATATCAAGTGCTAAATAGGATGTGTGAATTCTCCTGTACTGCAAGTGAGAGCATAGATATTCTAGAGAGCAACCTGTGACTATAAGTGAAAACACACAGCTTCTCCATGCTCTAACAGTCTAAAGTTAGAGCCAAAAGAATTTGTTTCATTGACTAAAGGGGGCATATATAGCATGGTCAGGGCAATAATACCACAGTAGCCGGGACGGTGCCAACCGGATGTCTACTACCAGAAGTGACAAATAAGTAAAATGTTGTGAAGTATTCTACACAACCCTATGTGGCAATTTGGTGCAATAAACTAGACACACATAGAGAAACATGGATAGAAGGAGAGTTTAGGGCAACATTGCTTATGTAAATTAGAAACAGGTACTGCACAAAAGGAGACACTAAAATTTTCAAGGACACATTGATGTCTAAGAACATATAGTAACAGAGTAGAAGGGCTGTGTATGAGAATGAGGGTTAATAGGAGTGCTGATGAAGAGAGAAAATAATGAAATTTAAAAAGAGTTGGGCTGGGAGTGGGGCTGCACGGCCACATGATGATAACAGCCGAAGGAACAGAGGATTCTTAGTGTTCCATGCCTGAGGTCCAAAGAAGACAACAAGAAAAGTAGAAAGGAGGAAATGTTTGGCTGGGTTAGGAGAGAAACCCCCGCTTGGAACTGGAGTATAATTATAAGGTAGAAGTCAATGCCCTCTGGCTCTAGGACTCCCACCTCCCGCCCCACCCCCACACTCTGACGCTCGAAACCCTGGGGCACTGGTGACTTGATTCTTCTTACCTTGTCTCCTAGCTGTTGTGAAACACAGGAGGAAAATGCAAGCCCTCAGGAGGCCCAGTGCCTCTAGGGAGAGGGATTCTGAGATAGTAGAGACAGAAAGGTAAGCTCTGAGCTGGAACCAGGCCTCCCTAGGAAAACCAGCAAAAACTAGTTGTAGTTCTGCTCTCTGACTCTTGAGGCCCTTGGTTTCCTCAGAGCCAAAGTGAGAAGGAGCTCAGAAAATACAAACCCTCCTTTCACTTGTGGCCTGACTAAGGAGACATCCTGTTGCCTGCCAGACCCATGACAAAGTGCATGAGAGATCTCACCCCAGCTGACTTCCTGTCACTGAGAGCCAAGCAAACATGCTTGCTTGTGCTGAGCCTTTAAAAAATTCCTCCTTCAATTTCTAAGGAAATGTGAGGTGAAGAGATAACGTACAAAACCATAACATGTAAAGATGCCATTTGGGGGCTGTTTGTCTTTTTTTTTTTTTGAAGGTTTAGTTATCCAGGATAATCTGAAGACTAAAAAATAAAGGAAAATTAGACATTGTACACAGGAACCCTCTGAAAGTAAGCCCCTCTTCTAAAAGACCCAAATTAAAAAAGCAAGAACATTTTAAAAGGAAGTGTTCTTTTCATCAAAGACTTTATTAGGAAAACACGAATTTCCTCTAACCCATTATACCTCTGGAATATTTGTTTTCCCCAGGACTTTTTATCTTTCACCTTATTATATAAACCAAAGCTAGGAAAAGTAATTACGGTCAATATTAACATGTATCATTCCTTCTGTGTCAAAGAGACACTGGTCACCTGTACCATCCATGGTGGTAGGTTTCACTAGCGTCAGGACTGGGAAGTGTTTGTTTTCAATATGTAGTACAACTTTGTTGCCCTAAGAGGAAAACAGCATCTTTTGAATCCTAAGGCTGAGCTATGTGCCTGCATGCTGCCTGACCCTCATTAACTTCTCAGAATGTTGAAGAGCATTTTCTGCAAAGTGACAGAGATGTCCTGCTCTGTAGAATCAGCACTGCATGGCAAGTTGCAGGGTCTGTGGTCAAATGGGCTGTTCTTTCCCCAAGGAAGATCCACCTCTCCATTGGTGATTACTGCAAAAGACCAGATGTTTTCCTTTAACCTCCTATTGGTTCTAATCTCCCTCAATCTTTGATCCTAGCCCCACTTGAAAGTAACCCCTCATTTAGCTCCTCTTGGGTGGTCCTCAGTGGAGATTTAGTTAATTCTAACTTCTTGTACAGTCTTTCCCCATGTGCTTCTATGGTAAAATTCTACCTTTCTAATTGCTAAGAGGAAAATTGTTAATCCTTTTGATTCAGGGAGCAGCATAATAACCTCAAAATTGGCAGCTTAATTGAAAAACTCAGAAATTGCTGACTCCTGATGGTAGTTCTTTAATAACATTTGCCTCTTCATTCTTTACTTCATTTTCAAAAAAAATAAAATAAAATTTGTTCTCTGAAATGTCCTTTCCAAAGCCTATCTACTTGTTATCTTTCTATTCCAAGATTCTGTTTAGATTTCACAAAATGGTCTCAAGGATTTTACTGATTGCTACAGATCAGTTTAATGGGTTATTATAGAGAATATTTCCTGGAAGACTAAAGGAACATGTGATGTTGACTAATAGGAAATAGAAATTCTTCCCCTCCCTCTTCTCCCATTATGTAAGAATAAACAACTTAAATCACCATTCTAGGATTCCAAGGGTTGTCCAGGCTACGTATGTCAAGTATCAGTGTGAGTTTAGAGATTGGGTTATTCTGAACTACGAATGGTACATATTAATATTCTCTTGACTTCATTATCAAAACCTAACCAAACAAGCTAGTTTTTTGAAAGAGACCTCCAATTTTGCTTTGGGTTCATAAAAGCAAATTCCTTTCAAAAATTCTGGGAATAGAAGGGTTTCTTGGTTCTTGGCATATTTCATTGATCTTACTTATGAATAGAGAAAAGGTCAAGGATTTTGCTTATTTGTTTTCCATAGGCACTCTAAATTTTCAAAGGTTTGGAGTCTTTTAAGGGACTTTTAAGAGACACTTAATTTGTTACAGATGCATTAACATATTGAATTTATGTGAAAGAATGAAGGCCAGGCAGAGGACATTGGGTTCGTTATTTATTAGTAGAGCTAGTCAAAACTTCCCTGTTTTACCCAAATGGTGGTTTGGCCCTCATTCAAGAAGCCATCTCTTAATATTGCTGTCCCTAGCAATTAACGTACCCCAAGAGGGTGGATGTGCCCTTATTATACTCGACCATGTTGGATGCTGGACCGTGCGGGGCTATCTTTTGTTTCTCCAGACTGAACATGGCACTTCTGTGTAATTATGTCAAAGTATGTGCTACTCCTGCTTTCTATCCAAAATGAATCTCACTAGTGAAACCCACAAATCATGCAGGATGCAAGCCCCGCTCCTTGTCAAACCTCATTTCCCACCGTGTCCTCCATGCTTTTTCTCCCCAGTGCCCCACCTGGCCTTTTTCCAGGGCCTCTGACTCACCACACTGCCTTCTTCGTCCTGCTTTGTGGAGAGCTGTTCCCTCAGTCTCAGAGAGGACTTCTGCGTCACCCCTCCCTGCTCAGAGCAGGCTTCCCTTCCTCACTATGTCGTATCTGGTTATGAGTTCACCTGTTGCCTGTTCTTCACATCATAGCTTCCACTTCACATTTTTGTTTTATTTATCTTTCTACTTTGTCTTGAGAGCACCACGTAGACCGAAACAGGGTTGAGTTTTGTTTACTGCTACCTTTCCAGTGCTTGAGAACTTGCCTGACTGGGCAGGGTGGTGCATGCCCATCAACCCAGCACTCTAGGAAGCTGAGGCAGGAAGATTGCAAGGTTGAACCTATCTGGAGCAATTTAGCAAAATCGTATCTCAGAAAAATAACAGATAAAAATGTGGTGGAGATATAGCTCAGTGCAAAGGCGCTAGGTTCAATCTTCAGTTCCACAAGGAAAACAAAACAAAACAAAAACAAAACTTGTCTGGCAGGAAGTGTTCAATAAATATCTATGGAATGAATGAATGATTGGCAAGTGAGTGAGCAAATGAATGAGTGAATGAATAAATAATGTTAACTTTCCCTTGAGCTGCACTCAGTATGTTCACGCACCGGGTCAAGGTTTCTAATTCTAAAGCCCAGATTTTCACGTGTACCTGAAGTCTGTTCTCTTTTGTCATTAAATTTCTTCAGGATCAGAATGATTCCCAGTGTTCTCTTGGCCCATCTTCAAAGCACGTGCAGGAATTGACAGGGTCAGGTCCACATCTATGGGGCTGAGGACAGAGAACATGACACCGTGTGCCACTCTTCTTCCCGGACAGGTGAAAACTATGAAAGTTATGCAAGTTAAAGAACTGGAGAAAAAGCAGACATAGTTAAAAAAGGCAAAAATAACCTGAAACGCACAGGGGAAGGAGACATGGGCATGTGGGCCCCAGTTAAGGACTCATTTGAATCTTGGATCTTCAGGGTGAATTAGTACATAAAGAAAACTTTTGGGTTTTTCTGTCCACCCAGGAAAGTCCTGTGACATTATCTATGTAAATTGCTGAGCATAAGCAATTCTTTTCCTCGACGATATATAAATCAAAATGGAAAATTCAAACTTTACTGCACTGCATCTCAATTATCTAACTTTCCCTTTCTCACCAGGTACAGTCATATGGAACTTCTACCCCTTCAGAAGATTTTTTAAAAATTCTATGACTTCTCAGGCCTCTGCGTGGCTGCTGGAGGCCCAGACTACAACAGCTGAGCCCAAAGAACAACTTGTGATGGTGCCCATAGGGATTCCCACTTCAGTAACTCCCCAAACCCTGAAGCTTCCTATCAGATTAGACCTGATAGAATCCAAAGGTTTGGTTCAAAATTTACCTTTAGAAATAGAAGCTAGAATCTAATATTAAAAGTAGCTTTGTAGAGTTTTCCACTTACTCCACTATTGTTTGATATGTTTTAATATGCATTTTTCTTTAAAACTGTGCTTTTGGGTGGCTTAATACCAGAATCCAATTTTGTGGTGTTTTCTACTCACACTGGCTTGGGTAATCTTTTTACTGCTGTATCGAATGAGACAAATGTAAGCTTTTCTAATAAGAAAGCTCCATCTTTTACCGGGTAACTACCAAAAGGAAACCATAAATTTATCAAACTATTTCTTCTCTACTCTATCCATTTCTGACCAAATTTAGAAACAAAAATTGGAAAATCTCACACTTCCAAATGAGTCCCAGTGGTAAGGAGAACCTCAGAACTTCAGAACCTTTTTTTTAAAAACCACATTGCATATGATAGTGCTTTTAAAAGCATTTAAACATAGGTAATAATGTGTCTCAGAGACTGGAACTATTGATTTATAAAGTTAGGTGTGAATAAAATCTAAAGACAAATAGTGTATCATTAAAAAGTGAAATAATATTATTTTGATTCATACTTGACAATTTTGTGCAAGAATGTTAAGCTCTCACATAAATATATGGCTTCCCCAGCTGTTCAAATAGTATGATTAATTAAATGGATTCTGTCTGAAAACCAACACTGGTCCTTGTTCTCAAATTGCAAATATGCCCAATGTAAAGAAAAATGTGAAAATATTCCTTGGTATCTACTGCATTTGAGGTAAAGAATTAATATGTTGAAATTCCAATGAATTGCTTAGATGTACATATGAGTTCATGGTGTGTGTCTGTGTGCGCATATTTTTAATGACAGAAAATTTCACTTATAAAGAATCATGCTATGTAACAATCTCATGTACAGAGAATAAAACCAAGAATCTGTTAAAAGTCAGCAAAAAAAGATTTCCTAGAAGTCTAAATAGAGGAAATCAAAGTCAACAAAGTCAGTTCCCTACAACTCATGCATTTAAACACAGAAAGAAAAAAAAATCAGAGTTTTTGTTAGACTATTGCTGTTTTTATTTTAGTACAAATCAAATAATTTGCATGGAGGATAAAAAGCAAGAAACAGTTACTGAAACAAATTGCAATGGTAAATTGGGAATGGAGATTGGAAGATCTTAATTCAGTGTAGACTAGTGATCAGAAGAAAGTTACTGTGTCAAAATGGGACACTATTAGACATGTCCCTTAGGAAAATTATTATGAACTGTGTGGCTTATATTGTAGAGGCTGGAAATCAAAGGTAGATAGTTATACTACTACGTTACTCTAGCTCCTATGATATTAATCTAAATGAGTAGCAATAAAGTAGAGAGATGAAAATAAAGTATCAGGAAAGTTACAAGATATATCAAATGGGGAGGAGGACAAAGGAAGGAGGAAAGGGAGGGAAAAAAAGAGACTAGGGACAAAAAATAAAAAAGAATGGAGCCGGGCATGGTGTAACACACTTGTAATCCCAGCATTCAGGAGGCTGAGGCAGGAGGGTTGCCACAAGTTTGGGGCCAACCGGGGCTACATAGTGAGCACCAGTCTTGCTTGAACTATATGGTGAGACCCTGTCTCAAAAAACTAAAAACCAAAAATAAACAGAAAGAAAGAAAGATAATAGAAACAAAGTTGATAAAAAAGGGAGGGATTAAAAGGAAAGACAGGAAAGGAAATAGAAAAAAATGAATTAAAATGTATTATGTACCAATGCCCAGTGTACAAATAAAATTAATTTTGAAAAAAGAGATGATAGAAATAGAAAAAAAGGGCTTGTGAATTTTTTTGGTTTGGGATGGCAAAGAAGTAGTATAAACAAAAAAGAAAGAAATCAGTGTCTTAAAAAGTTAAGTCCGTGACAAGATATTCATAGTGCCACTAGCAGAATTAAAAAACACAAATGGAAGGACAAATGTGTATGGCGGCAGAGGAAGATGGAAGGATTTTCTAACAGGAGCTGGAAATGCAGGGTTGGGCTGCCACTAAAATCAAGCATAAAAGAAAACCTCCAGTAACTAATGTTTACTGAGTGCTTAAAAATATGAGACATGCTATAATACATTTTTCATGTATTTAATATTCACAATTCTCCCATGAGATAAATACCAATCTCATTTCAAAAATTCTCTCCTAATTAATTAAAAAAAGTCTAAAAATAATAGATAATCATTGAAAAAATTTAAACTGTAGGTAAGCACGAAATACCAAAGGAAAGAATAAAGTGTGATGTATTAAGCAAATTTGTCTTTGTAATAATATCTACAGCAAATTGGAAGTAATGTAAAAGAAAAGTGCTTCAAGAGGAAGTTAGTAGCTTCATACAAAACATCAAAACTACAACAAGTCAGAAGAAAGAGCTAAAATAAATGCATCAACAATAAATGCATCAAAACTGTTACACTCTTGGCCACTTTAGGAGAAAAACACTCTTTCCCAAATGACTAACTTCTGGGGTTCTCACTCTATAATTTCCCAGTAGATAATTGATGTTAAAATAATATAAAAAGTTAAATATTCATGTAATCTTTTATGAAGGCAGAAAAACCTAGATCGCATGGTACTTTAAATCGATGATCTTTGGCACAACAGACTACATTGTTATGTAATCAATGAAGTCAACAAGAAACCATGAATGATCCCACGACAATGATGTTTGGAGCAAGCTAGGTGGCAGACCTTCTTTCCCAGGCAAGTAGGGACTGGGCCTAAAATAAAATTCTACCAGTAGGGACTGGTATTGGGGTGGGTGTGGTTTTCTGCACTTTGAAGACTCTAATTAAAGGGAAATTAGAAGCAAAGTCTGAAATGAGGGCCAGGGTGGGCCCAGCAGGGGAAGTTCAACAGTAATGGAGGGAAAAAAATCAGGAGTTAAAGCAATGGATCATATCAGAAAACCACAAGCACAATAGCGTAATGGAGGTTATGTAGAAGACATGAGACTTCTCTAACGTAAAGGGGGTCCAGCGTAAGGGCAAGGAGAGAATAACTGGTGGCTTACTTACCTAAGTGAAAAAACAAGAAAGTTAGTCTCATAAGTACAAAGGAAAGACTACAAAGGGTTTTCTGAGAATGTGGAAGAAACATTTGTGAGTGGAAGTAAGATGAACACACACACATTTACACACATGTACATGTATGGATGTGTGATAAATAATATACATATACATATTACATCTATATCAGGATATAAAATAGAACAACAGGTCTAGCCACTGTTCACCGTGGTCAAACAAAGAAAAAATAGGGTTTAACATTATTCAACAGCTTTATTGAATTGTTATTAATATACATAGAATGGTAACTGTTCCATAAGTACATTTTGATATGGTAATGCGATATACTAATGAAAAGAGACTTTTAAAAAAGGATGATTGCAGAAGATATCCATTGTCACTGTTCTTATTGAAGAATACATTAAAAGTCTTAGCAAGTCCAATAAAGCAAGAAGGTATCAAAGGTATTCAGATAGGACAAGAGTAAAAAACTATACTTCACAGAAGACATTACTGTCTACATACAAAATCCTAAGGAATACACAAAATACCTCCTACAAGTGAATTTAGCAAGATTAAAGCTATAAGGTCAGCTCCTTCAGGTCAATTATTTTCCTGTATTCTAGCAAAGAACAAGTGGAAACTTAAAAAATTATAACAGCTTCAAAAATTTAAATATTTAGATATATATCTAATAAAAATGCAAAAAAACTCAATCTGTCCCTCTTGCCTTATACAAAAAGTCACTTATTACAGATGTAAACTATAGAACTGTAGCATTTGTAGAAGAAAACATGGGAGAAAATTTTTATGATGTTATGTTTCTATATTACACCAAAAGCATGACCTAAGGGGAAGGAAAAAAAGAAAACCCAACAAATTGAGCTTCAAAAAATTTAAAATTTTGTGAGGTCAGAGGATATTGCTAAGAAGGTGAAAGATAACCCTCAGGTTGGAAAGAATGTTTTCAAATCACAATCCAAAATGTAGAAAGGACCTTCAAAACTCAATAAAATAACAAATAACTCAACAAAACCATAGGCAAATGGCCTGAACCAAAGCTTCACAAAAAGCGTATACAGGTGGAAAACAGACACGTGAAAAGATGTTCAACATCATTAGTCGTTACATGGCTGTTAGAATTACTAAAAAGTACTGCAAATCCCAAGTGTTGGCAGAGATGTGGGGCGATTAGTGTTCTTGCATCCTACGCTGGAAGCACAAACTTGTATAGCTTCTCTGGTCTTTTCTTACAAAGGTGAGCGTAGCTCTTGCATATGACTCAGCAATCTCACTGCTAGCTATTTGGTTCCCCAAAATGAAAACTCATTTCCAAACAGGAACCTCTACATACATGCTTAAAATAGCATTATTCAACCCCCCCCCACCTAGAACCAATCTCAGATTATGTCAGTGAGTGGATCATCTGTCCACCTGAATGCTACTCAGCAACTACAAGAAAAATGACTAATACATTCAACACAAATGAATTTTAAACTTATTATGCTAGTTGAAAGAAACCAGTTTCAAAATGTTGAGCGATTCCATGTATATGATGCTCTGACCCAAGCAACACTGTCATTCAGAGAATAGGTCAGTGGGTTTTGCGTTTGATTGGTGCAGATTTCTCACTACCGTTGCTACCAGAAAATACTTAGGGACGTTAAAGTTACACTGAATTCATCTCTAGTGGCGATGATAAGGATCTATGTATGCACTGAAGTCCACGTAACTGAAAATCCAGAAATGATAATGCTCACTGTATGTAATAAGTAAAAGATATGTGTAAAATGGCAATACTCATTTTGTCTCTTATGATTTGGTGAGCCACAAAAGGTATGCCGCATAGCACTTTCCCTAGAAGTGCAGGGCAGAAAGACAGTAGAAACAGGGAAATACTGAGTTCTCACAGGGTAGCACTGTGCAATTGGCCACACTTAACCTCTGGGTGCCACATGAGGGCTGAATCTGTGGGAGGAAAGATAGAAGTAGAAGCCTGCTTGAGTGTGTCTTAGGTAAATCCTTTTTAAGAAATCAAAATGAGCATAACCTGATATGAAAGAAACATCATAGGGTGGAGAGAAGGAGAGGGGATTGCGTGCTCATCTCTGACATTAAGTTGGTGTGGAAGGCTAGTTATTGTGTCTATGAATTTCTGCTTTCTGACTGTTTCCACTGCTTATGGCCATGCTATCCTATAAGCCTTTTGCCCTGTAAGACATACTTTCCAACACTGAGCTGACAGCATGTATTTGTCAGGGAGCAAGGCTTAGATCAATGGGATACAGGAAACAGATTTCACTTTGATTTTACCAAAGTTTCTTGAGAATATGTTCATCTGAAAATCCAAGTTACGTTGAACTTTGCAGTAAAGTGATGGGTTGAAATACTTTGAGCCTCACTACTGTATTTTATTTTATTTTTAAAATTGTTCATTTTTTTATTGATACCTGATGTTTTCATTCATTTTAGGGAGGAGGTTTATGTACTTAAGATATCTTGATTCTTTTTATTCCTGTTCCTCTCTCTACCCTTCTCATTTTTTCTGTCCCTAAATCTCCTTACCCCATTTTCATCATTGTTATTATTACATTAGCTCATTTTGGGGACATATGATCACATTCATTATAAGCAACTTGCGCATATACATGGGACACCTTTAATCTATTTACATCCCCTTTCCTGTCTTATACTCCATTCTCAGTCTCTTGGTCCCCTTTCTATTTGCATAAGACCTATGTCTTTGTTTTCTTTTATCAGTTTTTACTTTGCTTTTTACTCTATTTGTACTTTGGATTACTTCAGTCAGAGAAACTATGCAATATTTAAACTTGTGTGCCTGATTTATTTCACTGCCATTATGTTTTCAGGGTGTATTCATTTTTCTACAAATGTCTTGAATTTATTCTTTATGACTGAGTAGTGATCCCTTATGTATAGATACGTTTTCTTTAGCCACTCATCTGTGGATGGACATATAGGCCAATTGTGAGATTTAGTTATTAGGAATTGTGCTGCTATAATCATTGTATACATGTATTACTATAATATGATGTCATTAACTCTTGAGAAGATACTTAGAAGGGGACCATCTGGATACTAGTTTAGTCCCAATAAAATTAACATTTTTATGGTTGTCTTTTTCATTGAAAATTAAAGTTAATTCAGTTTTACAACAAGATCAGAGTAGTATGTCCTTTTTTTGCTGGAGAAATGTATGACAATTAAAATACAATTACAACCCTAATATTCTTAAAAGTTTTCTTATTTTTGTGCCCTTTGGCTCACATTTTTCCAGGTCACGCTTGTCACCATACCAGAGTTTAAGGTGAATTATATTTTGAATTTAGTTTGTGGTCTTTTGCAGTGACTGGGGTCTTTCCCTTGTTATTCTCACATTGTATTTGCATGCCTGCTTCTGCTGCAGCAATTATAGTCCCAGTGCTAGATTTAGGTTTGAAAATGCCCTTTCCGCACCTCTGCACATGGGGATAGAGATGGAGATGGCCTAACTACAGTGTAAACACTTAACCTATTAACTGTGTGTGAGGCCTGGCAAAGTGTGATGTGACAAGCCTGCTTCTGGCTCTTAAGGTTTTTATGAAGAAAGAACTGATAATGGCTCGAGGGGATGAGACCACCAGTCTTGTTTGAGCACAGGTCTGGTATAAGGAATTCGGGTGGGAGTTAGTGCCTGAGTGGAAACTTCTAAATCCTTGGAGCCTCCTGCGTGATGGCAGCATCTGTGATTTATGGTGCTTCCTCAACACTGGGCCTGGGCTTACGCTAATGAGATGACCTAGATGGGGACTGGCCACTTTGGAACTGTAAGATGAGGACAGCCGTGTGATTAGACCATGGGGATTTGACCCAGGTGATGTCCATCTGACTTGTGATGAGTAGGAGGATCCCAGACACTGAGTTCAATCATGTGGCCAGTGATTTAATTGCTCATGCCTATGTAATGAATCTCCAATAAAATATGGGTTCCTGTGCCTCAGGTGAGCTTCCTGGCTGGTGGAGGGTCCTGAGAGCACAGAAATGCTGCATTTGGGACCCTCACTGTACTTCTCCTATGTGTCTCCTCATTGCCCATCCTAATTGGTATTTTTTGTATAAAGCTTTAATCATAAGCAGAGTATTTTCCCTGCACCCTGTTAAGTTGAATTATTAAACCTGAGAGAGTAGTGAGAACCCCATAATTTCTAGCCATTGAGTCAGAAATGCAGGTGGCTGGGTCTCAGCACTGTGGCTGGAGTTTGAGATGAGGACACTGCTGTGGAGGACAATCCTCTTAACCTGTGAAATTTGACCTGACTCTGAGAAGTGAAGTGTTGGAATTGCAAGGCCAATAATGGGAAATCCAGTTGGACGGACAAAATGGAGCCAGATCATGGAAGACTTGGAAGTCAGACATTGTACTTGGAAAGGGACTATGATATGATTTAATTTTTAAAAAAAGCAGTTTAAATGTATGAAATGCTTGTATGTATTTCCCCTATATATCTATGCTCCTTTCACCTTACAATGTAGGAGGCATTATTAATTACTTATTTTATAGATGAATAATGAAGAAAAGTACAATCCATAAAAAAACAGAAAGACCTTGGCCTCCATCTCCAGTATGCAATTTGCCAGGATTGACCTGGGAAAAGCCAGCCCTCCGATATTTTCCTTATCAGTATAATCAGAGCAGCACTTCGACTTCTAAGACTATGGTTTCACATAGCTAAGGTGCACTCCGGAAAGTCATGGTTCATTAAAGTAGTCTCTAACGGTCAACTAGATTGTCAACGTCCATTTGTATTTTCAACAAATATTTGTTGAACATCTGACAGGTTCCTTATGCTATGTTTTAGAGATAGAAGGATGAGCAACATGGGCACAGTTCAGTCATTTCAGAATAGTCATTGCCTCAATGTCTGCCCCAGTCGGCTCATGTTCCTTTTTATTTCAAATGAGATTACATTGAAATAAGCAAACTGAAGGGGAGAGGCGAGATTACAATAAAATCACAGATAATCCGCATCAGGGTAGAGGACACTGGGAATGTGCTCTGTCTGTGATTAAGAGGATGAGTTTGTCATAGAGATGGAATGTGACGGGGTCACTGTGGCCCTGTGAGAGCTGAACACGCTTAGCATTAGGTAGTGATTTTACATAACAAGGTCCAGCAGTAGTAATACGTCTGTGGATTTCATACATGAGTTGAGGGTAGGTAGGAGCGTTACTCTCCTTACTTATCTCCCCACTCCTTGTGTTTAAGGAATGAATGACACAGAAGTCTCACAGCCTCAAAATAAGATGACACTTTAGGATTTGGAGTGGAGAATTCAAGCAGAGAAAGAGATGAGGCTTTCTGGGCAAGGCAACATTAAGCATTAATAAAAACTCTACTAATATTTTGAAGCTTGGTAGCCCTCCAGACCCAGCAAGGGGCTCTTTATGAACATACAGATTTTCCCTTGGACTTGTATAACCAGAATTTCTAAAGGAAGAGATTTAGGAATAAGACCTCCGAAAGACTCAGGTGCTCTGCTGGCTTTGAGAACATCTGGGTGGCCTGATTGTCAAATGAGGATGGCTCCTTAAAACTCAGAGGCCTGGTGTGCACAGTGGTCATTGCCATTTGCTAATATGGTGTCACTTTTCTGAATCAATCAGTTGGATTTGTAAAGCTATGGATTTGCTTTCCTCTCCTTCCATCTGTGAATTCTCACTCTCAGTTCCTTTTGTTAGCATCTGAAATCTTGGGGGGTAAGATGTGCTTTGCTTCGGTTTTTCAGGGAAAAAAATGAGCTCTGACTTTTGTAGTAGAAATTGTTTGGTTGCTTTTGGTGAAATCTCACGGAAAGAGTGGAAGGTAGGTTTTAGCCATCAAAATCAGTTGAACTAACCAAATCAACAACAAATCACAAACTCCAGATTTTTGTTTAAAGGGGAAGAGACCAAGGCAGTGGATTGCAAATTAGCCAGGCCACGACTTGCTGGCTCTGGTTCATTTTGTAAACAAAAGCAGGCCTGAATTCAATCAAACATTACTTGTTAAAGTAAACTAGCAAAAGCTGGTGAAAATTAAAGTAGAACAGAAGATGGTTTCAATAATTTTATTCTCCAGCTTTTAGCTTAAAACACAACACAACACAACAAAATAAAACAAAACAAAACAAAAAAAACTATTCACCATCCCATTCCAAGGGGCACGTCCTTCCTTTTAAGATACATTCATGACAATTAAACAGCATTTTAGCGGCGGTTATGCACGTATTAAAGAATGCTACCCATAGCATTGTGCAAATTGCCCGAGAGCAAAGTTCTGAAAGCTGTATCTGTAGTTTTGACAATATTTTTGTAGGATTTTAGGGACCTTTTCAGGGAAAGAGATGGGACTCAAAGCTGGCTAAGCTGAAGGTCTAATTGCTTGATAAATACCATGTGTCTTGTGTGTTCTACTTGTTTGAAGTGGTATTGGGAGGTTAGTTGGTTCTAAGTATTTTTTGTTTAGGTTTTAATCTAGGCAGAGCTTGTTGAGTTTCCCCTTAAAACGAACAAAGCCAGAGGGATTTTGCTCTATGAGACTAGAAACGCGTGCTTTTTCCCCCCTTAAGGTGATGTGTCCCCTGGGAATAACAGGACTGCATTTTCATTTCTCCAAGGAGCACAGTAGGACTAACATCCAAAACCCTAGCTGTGCCATGTGTCTTACTTTAACTTAAATCTTCCTGGATATGCAGGTAGAGCCATCCGTCGTCTCTTGGAGGTTGTGTGGGGGCAGGGATCCAGAGGTTACGTCTAGGAGCTTGGGGAGTAGCTATCACGGGCCAGTCATGCACCTGGGCCAAAAGTAATCCGGAGTCATGCCTTGAACTGGTTCCACCTGTGAGCTTGCGTTATGCTCCAGCAGCCAAAAGAGGTGTTGATTCCTTTCAGACCTCGTTTATCTTTGATGAAGTTCAACCCACCGCAGAGGGACTCAAGGGAGCTTCCCGGTGGGCGCTGAGCCTTGATTTATGTTTTCCCTGCGTTCTTGACAATGAGGTAGACACCATAGATAGTTCGCCTGAAAGATCATACACCGCATCTCTTAACAGTGCAGAATTAAATAGGTGAATTCCGGGAGGCACCAAACAACTGCTGATGACAAACGACAGTGTGAGACTGGAGCGGCGGCACACTCACACTCTGGAATCAGCTTGAGAGAGGAACCCTTGGAGAGCTCCATTCCCCCAAGCACCCCCAGTTGCCAGCCATGGTTCGGAAGCTACATCCTGGCTGTGGGTTGGTTCCTCGGGAACAGCAGCCAACTGTGCAAACTCGGCTTGGGTGGATGCAGAAAAACGCCCTGCCACCTGCCTACTCTGAGCTCTTACACACAGGAAGAGGAGTTTTTCAAATGCCCAATGATGATTTGGATATAAAATAATTTTATTACTTATACATTCATTTTATTTATTTATTTACTTTAAAATACTTCCATTATAGGTCTTCTTGGCGACAACAAACTGGATGAGATGACCTCTTGTAATTCCTCTTATCATACAATGCCCAAGATGATTCATTTCAGTGACATCATGGGGGTAGCAATCATTTTTTCCTGATCCTTTAAATATTAGTGCTGGTGGAGTCTTCTCTGTTTTGGGGTTGTGTCTCTGCTCTTGAAGTCTATGGTACTATTTCAAGAAATAGGAAACTGTCTTACATCTTTGGAATTGGCCCAACAACCAGCTACAAAAAAGTAAGTCCTTGGGGGCGAAGGTTCTCATTCACATTCTTAACAGAGCCCCTACCATGTTACCTGCCCTCCCGGGGTGATCGGGACCTATCCTACACTGTTACACCTCAGCTTTGACTCCTTTGTGTTTACTCCATTGCCGAAAAACTCCAAACATCACTTTTTCTAGCACACATTGTTTGTCTGAAAATACACCTGGAAGCTGCCCAATTTGGAAATGACTTAAATTACAAAAAAAGCACAGCTGTCTTTAACAGCGCTAGGAGTTCGTGCAACGAGCCTACAATTTATTGAGTAGGATTAGATGCTTATTGCCTATGACACTTTAAATACCATTACATTGAAGTTTATACAAGAAAGTCCAAGTTTAAAACTGGAATCTTAGCAATAACAGCTGGGCCATTTGTTTATGTGATAGGCAGGAAAGAATGACTTCTGTAATCTTTGTCTTTGGCTTCGGGATTCTGAAGGGGGAAAAAAAGAAGGGGAGCAGGGAGAAAGCAGCTAATTTCAGATTGTCAAACTGAGCTGAGCACCACTGCCTAATTTGTCCCTCATGTTAAGACCTCTGCCAAGGCTCTTCTTGTATTCTCCTGCTCCCTCACACCTGACAAACCAGCGTTTGAAATACTGAAGGCCACCGCACGGACAGCAAGGGGTACGCTGCTAGCTCGCTAGCAGCGCTCTCCCCCAGGCGGCTCACATTCCGCATTTTGTTTCTAGCATGAAAGACTTTGTTTTAAATCATAATAGCAACCAGGCTGTAATCACATTAGAGCGCACATGGAGAACTTGCAAAAAGTCATGTGTTTTGGATTTGACATTCTGATTTATGGTTGTGTGCTCCAGTTACACAGCTGCGATCTCATTTTCCGACAAAGATGTTTTCTATTTTTCTATTACTTTGCTTCACCCTGTCTTTATGTTGGAGAAAATGAAAGCCACCAGGTGAAGTCATAACATAGGACAAATGTTTTGGTGTTTGGGTTGGAGAGCGTAATAAATGGTGTATACTGGCATTTCAAACACAGCTTGTTATTTTTGAATAAAAGTGTAAAGGGAATTGCTTACTTAAGGTAATCGCAAATTAAAGAGATACACAGAGATTTGTTTGTAAGACCCAGAATCATCCTACAAACTTTCTATTCCCATCACCTGATATCAATTTCCCAGGAGGGAAATGAATGGTAATGTTCCATTTTGCAGATGGAGGTAAACGGAGTTGCCTACTAACTACACTTATTTCAGGAAACTCTAAGAGGGTCAGGGTTGGGTACCCATAAAAATAATATTTACGAGCCTATTCATCGTGCAGATGAGGAAACTAAAACAGAGAGGTAAAGTGACTTGCCCAAAGTCACACAGCTGGTTTCGAACAGAGCTTAGCCTACAACCTGCACTACTTTCCCCTCCTTTCAGTACACTTTCTACCATTTAAAGGCAAGATGAATGTAAGTTGAGTAAGCTGGCTACCACTGCAAAGCATATTCCGAATAAACTTTCTGTTAATAGCCAAGAAAAAAAATTCCTTTCACTTTTTGTTGCTTCTTCAACTGTAAATATTTTTTTGAAGGTGGGCGAAAAAATTCACACTCATATTTATCTCATCAGTATACACAACACTACTCTCTGCTGTCTTGACTTGAGGGATGTTATTGGCAATAAACATACACATCTTAAACTCATTCGTATTAAGATTTAACATATTTCTCTATTTTACAACATATAAATCAGTCTACATATAATTAACATTTTGACACTTCAATAAATTCTTGATGAAGAGCTAGAAAGTACTGGTATAAGAAAATTTATAAGGCATGTGTGGGCACAAGCAGCTGACTGACCCAGAAATCTCTATGAAAATGGGAAGAACATTAGAGCTCTGTGGTTTGGATCATTATTTGGTGCCTGTTTTCCTCTTGCATAGATTCAGTCCTTAGAGAGGTATTTTGGATACTATAGTTGGCTCATCATAATTTTTGCACAGAGGAGAAAATCCTTTTACGCAGGAATTAAATACATTATTTCTTAGAGGTTTCTACATTGCAGATAATGAGCAAATCGGTTCTTCTTTTTTAGAGAGTGGAGAGTGAGTAGGAGATCATGAGTTCTGTTTATTATTTTTCAGTGGATGCAGGTGAATTGATGTTTGTCAAAATTTCAGATTCTCTTATTCATATGAACATAATCCTTAGCAAGTACAGTGGACATATTTTGGGTACTGATACCATATTTTGGATACAGCCCAAAATATTGGGACATTTTGGGTACAGCCTCTAGTCTTCTCTTTTCCTACTGACAGCACCAAGGTTTTCTGTTCCTTCTATTCCATCCTCACCTACGAGCTGACCCCAAAGCCAGTTGCCTTATTGTACCTGCTCTCTGGTGATTTATGACGGGTATGCAGCATTGTGGCCCATTGTGGGCCAATGGGACTGAACCTGAGGATTTATAGAGCTGTTGCTATTCAACGGAGAGTGTTGGAAATTAGCAACTAATTGTGTGTGTGTGTGTGTGTGTGTGTGTGTGTGTGTGTGTTTAGTTTCAGAGGGGAAACCCTGGAGATTCTACAGAAGCTTACATTAAGGAACTGGAGTGAAGGAGGGAAAAATACAAAGTTCCTTTTTTATGGGTTTTGCTGCTGGCTCAAGCATCTTCTGATGCCACAGCTATTGGTAAGATTTTTTTATCTCAAACTTGGGATTGGGGTGATTTGGGTAGTGTTGGGCAAAGCAGCAGTAGAGAGGGAGTTCCTATGAATTATAGCTCTCATAATCATAGTGACGAAGATGAGGATTGCTAAACATTGAAGGAGAGAAGCTACTTGGTGCATACAGTGAGAAGGTGTTGAGAAATGTATCTTTGACAAGATAGAATAGAATTAATTAGTATTAATTTCATAAGTCCTATTTTGTTCTATGTTGTTTGCCAGAATGTTTATATAAGGAATTTTTAAAATTTGCCTAAAAGATCCCACTTACTATTTTAAAAAGTCTGCTGTTAAGCTTTTTTCTTGCACTATCACAGCTTCAGTGAATGGTGTACTCAGCCTCTTGTTTTAGGATTCTTGTTTTAGGATAAACTTAAGACGCAAGACCTACCTTATCGCAACACAACACTCTCAAATACAAGCAGCTTCCATTAATCAAAGTCCAAAAGCATGATTTCTGGTGCCTATACATTGTCAGAAGACTTTGATGTGTGATTTCTGAGGATGGGAGTTTCTGGGAATGTTACTAACTTCGTTAGCTACACATCAACCTGAGAGAGAACTGCCTCTTTCTATACACAATCTACCAGTGAAACATTTTGCCAACTAATGCATATGTAAAATTTGTATTGATAACTTTCTAAATTAAATCACACTTGTCTGAAATAATGTCATAGAGTGGAAACTGCTTATATAATTGAATTTCATGGGTCTTTGCAAATCACTGGTTTTTAAAAAAACATTTTCTTCTCTCTCTTTCTCTCTTTCTTTGAAGATGCTATAATAACATATACTTGGTACCTCATAAGCAACAGAAATGTATTTCTCATAGTGCTGAAAGCTGGAAAGCCCAAACTTAAGGCATTTGCAGATTTGGTATCTGGTGAAGCCTCAGTGTTTCATCAACAGCTGTCTCCTCTCATTTAGGAGGTAAATGAGTTCTCTGGAACCTCTTTTTAAGAATGCTAGTCCCACTCACGAATGCTGTACCCTAATGACCTAGTCACTCCTTAAGTCTTCACTGTCTCATGCCATCATATTGGGATAAGATTTCCACATAGGAATTTGGGGTGGGTGGGTGTGGCATAGATATTTAGCCCATTGCACTTCTAGTGTCATAAAAGAATTTTGTTTCTATTGTCTATGACCAATACCATCTATCCCAACTTTTTTGGTATCTGTCACTGGTTTTGTGGAAGAAAAATTTTCCACAGACTGAGTGTGAGCAGTTTTTTTTTAGCATCTTGTGTTTTATTATTACATTTTTTAATCACATAATAATTTCATTCCACAGAGCTAGCATCACTACCTCAGCTCCACCTCAGACATTGCATTCTTATAAGGAGCATACAAACTAGACTCCTGGAATGCACAGTTCACAGGAAGGTTCATGCTCCCATGAGAACCTAACATTGTTGCTCTGACCGGGGGTGGATTGGGAGCCAGGAGAAGTGGCTGTATGGCCCAATGACAGCTGGCCCAATGCTGATCTCCTGTTGTGAGGACACTGGTTCTGGTCTGTGACCTAAGGCTGGGGGCCCCTCACCTGCAGTATGGAAATTTCTAGAATAATATAGGGTAAAATGTATGCTCTTAGATCCTGAAAAACACCATTCTTTCACCATCATCACAGATCCTTATATCTAAAGAGACCTTGAAGGCTTCTGGGACTCACCTAAAAGTAGATGTGAAAGAGTGAAGCCACCCACCTACCCTTGACCTAAATGTTCACTTATTGACATTACATGTGGGTCAGAGAGGACTTTCCAAGAAGTTACTGAAGGCTGAGTTTCAGGACCCTATGTAGTATTTGCGTGCTCTACCAAGTACCTGAGAGGGTTACTAGCCATTGTTACTTATAACTTTCTATTTGTTTTCCTAAAATGAGCTTTCTAAAATTGTGTACGTCCCAAGATTCACAAAAATGGGATGTTTCAGTTTCTGCATTTCTTTTGAAAGGCAGAAGCTAAGAGAAAACAATCCGCAATGTTAGCTTGAGCCCCTGATCATGATTACCAGCTCTCGTCACCGCACACAGATGACACAACCCTCAGAGACAGTACTTTGGCGTCTGCTAGGCAGATAGGAGGAGCTGCAAGACCATGCAGTCTTCCTGCTTAGTAAACCAAGCAGTGAGTATGTAGATGCACAAAGAAAAGACTTCTAGTATTTGTTACTAGTCTTGGAGTGGTGCGTGATCACACAGGGCAAGCGTGCGGGCGTAAGGACACTGAGAAGAGAAGAAGAAAATAAGCATAACCAGGCCAAATGAAGATTCTGTTTTCAAGAGGGTTAAGGGTTTGTGTCAGTCTTTGTAAAAAGGATCGGCAATTAGCCTCAGTAACTCTGCCTGATCTTTGGAAACTGCAGCTCTAACCTGACTGTGCCATACGCCCATCTCTTGGGAAATCGATACAAGGCGGTGGGGATAGAAAGCTTGTACCTCAACTCTAGGTTTTACAAACAAATTCCCCCATATTTTTACAATTTGCAATAGAGTAAGGAATTCCTTTTACACCTTCATAATCATGCTAACTGTGTAGTGTCTATATAGTAAGTTAACTATGCAAAATGGGCAGCAGAATGTATTTGTCACCGTGTAGTATATCATTTATAGAAAGCATTTCCATATAAGTAATGTATGAATACAAATTGATTGAAAATATGCTCAGATGATAGAAATTGAGAAGTTCGCCTTACTTTGTTCCATATTTACTGTGCCAATTTTAGTCACCCCTCAGGAGGCGTAATGCACACTCTTAGTTTGTGTCATATTTTTTCACTCCTGTTTATATTAAAACATGACACTGGTTTCCATTTTCAACTGCAGTTAAATATAGGTATCATCAACTTTCAGAGCCACGTTTTTAAAAAATGGGAAAAAAATAGCATTCTTCAAAAGCTTCTGTAGCTTTTGTTTTAAACTCAACAATATATAGTAAAGATTCTTTCATATTAGTATATGTGTCTTGTAATTAATTGCTGAGGTTATCCTATAGACTGAACACACCAATATTTACCCACTCTTTTATTAGTAGAGCTTTTGCTACTGCATTCAGTGCTATAATGAATATTTTTATGCATTTTGCTGTATGTTTGTGTATGAGCTTCTCCAGGGAAGAAAATAGAACAGTGGAATTTAATTCATATACTTTATATTTTTAATAAAAGTTATCAGATTGTGCTGCATATATGTTGTGGTTTATAGTCTCACCATATCAGGGTACCCAGTTCCCCACTTTTTAGTCTATTTAGTAATAGACAGTGCTATCAATTTTTAAGTAAATATTTTGTTATGTTTGTAAGGTTCCTCATTAAATGTAACTTTAAATATTTTTATATGTAGATACTTATATCTTATAGAGAGGGTTCTGGAGTCTAAAATTAACAAAATGAGATATGCAATAGCTACGTGATTTCTAGCTAATTAGGCTGTATGGGACATCCAAAGCAGAGATAATGGCTTACTTAGGATTCTGAAGGCGGACAAGAGAGGTGCTTACCTTACATTAAATGCATTTAGTGGCTATAAAAGTAAATTTACTTTTACATGTATTTAGGTAGCATCTACTACAGGCACGGCCTGCTGCTGGATTAAAAGGTGCATCAGACGTGATTTATACCTTTGAGTATTTCACAGTTTATTGATGAATGCTGATAGGCTAATGATAAGCATGATGCAAGAAATAGTTGAACTGGGGACAAGTGACATGTAAACCGGGTGCTTCAGAAGCTTCAAGGAGGGAATTCTAAAGGGGATCTCAGGGCAGGTAACCGGGGAAAATATTCAGAGCAGGTAACTGGGGGAAATTTCTAAAAACATACACATGTCACATGGCAGGAGGATGCAGAAGGATATTTGAGGCTGAGAGAACGGAAATGTTCAGAGGCTGGACCTTCACTTAGCTAGAGTGGTGTACACAGTAAGAACAGGGGCTGGGGGCAGCCATCCGAGATGGGTGTTAGGGATAGTGGGGCCTAGGGTGGCTATTACTCTCTGGCACAGTACAGATCACTCAGAGATGGGTGCTTAGGTTTGCTCATTTAGAACACACGTTCCCAGCCTCCCCTCAACCAGTGGCATTGAAACATTCAGGGTATGGGGCTTGGAGATCTTCATTTTTAACTATTTCCCTAAGGTTTGCTTGTTTTCTTTTCTTTTATGTTATGTTATTGTGGATTAAATTTAAAAATGACTTTTTTAAGCATCAGTGAGCCTTTATAGAACCTTGGATCCTTCTCCTGGGAAAGGAATAAGGTAATCAAACATGTAGGGAGCTGGAACCTTGTGGGTGGCTGGAAGGCATAAAAGGGAAGCAGCTCTGAAAAAAGCCTGTCCCTGGGATTGCTGTGGCAAGGTGATGTGTGTTGGTCAGAGCCAGGTTAAGAGTAGGGCTGCATTTAGGGCCATTTAAAACCAATATTAGCCTTAATGCTCTTTGAAAGAGGCATAATTGGAAAGTAAAAGTCAGGTTACCTCTGATTAGTGCAGAGGAGAGTGAAGGGTGAATCCATTAGAAGCTACTTGTAAGACATTCACACTTTAAGAACACTGCTTTGATGATTTTGAAGAGGCCAGAACCAGGGAGAAAGGTAGCAAAACCAGTTTGTACTTCAAAGACCTATTATAGTGCTTATCTCTTTAGGGCGCTGCTCTGTTTTGTGTAGCATTAAAGAACATTTTAAATTTAAATATGACTGGTCCATTTGCAGGTAAATTTTGCTACTTATTTGCCTGTGGGCCAGAGACTATAAGATTGACTCTAAGTATGCTTCAATTAATAGTAGTGAAG
The DNA here is from genome assembly GCA_004027295.1 of Dolichotis patagonum. NCBI lineage: Eukaryota > Metazoa > Chordata > Mammalia > Rodentia > Caviidae > Dolichotis > Dolichotis patagonum. Next base: position 69,057 of record PVJX010007455.1, read on the forward strand.
TGATTTGAATTTCCCTTGTGCATTTCTATTTTTATTTACATAATTTCATATACTTGTATGCACATTCAATTATATTAAAGGCCCTGCCCCTTTTTACTGGTGGGATAAGGATCTTATTCCTCATTTTGGTGTGAGACAAAATCAGGCAGTTTCCTTCAATCTGTACTAGAATTCAGGTTTTCTAAAGCCTAACCCAGAGTGAATCTCTCAAAACCTTTCAAAGAAAATTAAACCATGATAGAGAAGCACTCTGACAAATAAAAATTACAGTTAATTCTCTGTGCGCTGTAGGGAGGGGAAACAATGCAGTCTGAGAAATAGAGGAGAATCACACCCAAAGGATTTTGAGAGATTTGCCTGGAGAAGTGGACATAGTTATTAGGCGGTGTCCAGCTGACATACAGCCTTCAGATTCTTTTTGCACGGAGAAAGAGATTTGAGTTGAATTTTCTCCAGTACAGTAAACCACTGAAGCAGAAGAGGACCCCAAAATGTTGTTCAATAATGAAATGATCTTATGGAGAAGATGTTCAAAAAAATAATGAGAGAGAGAGAGACAGAGAGAGAGAGAGAGAGAGAGAGAGAGAGAGAGAGAGGTGATTAAAATGGGGAATGGGCCTCGGAAGAGTTTTGGGGGAGAGCATTAAAACAGGTGGTCCCACCAAGTGCTGAGTGATAGACTATTTGCACACTTCGAACTGAGAGGTCAGATAGGATCAGCAGAAATAATCTTACAAAAGTTATGTCGTGGTGTCACCAAACAGGGCCCCAGGAAGTTATCAGAGTTGTGATAAGGAACGTAACCAGCCTCACCAATAGAAGAGGGTTGCAGTTTTGCTGACTCCCATCCCTGAAAAATATTTTCAGGTCACGTCAGTAAGAAGCTCAGGAACCGTATATATGTTAGGCAGAAATTTCAGCACACACTAAAAGAAGGAAGGTTCAGGCCCTCAAAAGACAAAGGTACATTGTTTCCTGGAACGAGGGATATTTGTGCTTCTCTTGAAGGAGTGGAAATTGGGAAAGGCAGCTCACAACTCAGAGGAATACGGGCCCATTTTACAGGTATGAGCACATTTTTTGGGGTCTTTTTTAGATAGGTAATTTAAACATTCTTTAGATTCTTTCAACCTGTTCCTTTATCTGAGGATCAGGTTCCTGCTCTTTAGTTTCTCAATTAAGCCAATTTACGGACTTTCAGTATACCTGAGGAATTTGGGGGTGTGATGGTCTGGAAGGAAAGGACCTTAAACTGAACCAAGGTGACATAGATATAGCCTGCGGTGACTTCTCCTGGGTCACGGAAAGTTGCAGTCTTTGTAAAACATTTCAGTTGTAATTTCCTCATCTTGCTGCCCATCATTTATTTCTTCTGTCCTGCCTCCGTTGGAGGTGCCACAAGAGTTTTCATCAGCAAATAGCTTCAAGCAACATTCTCACCTAAGAAAGACAGCATGGCGACAGGTGTGCCACTAGAAATGGCATGGGTACTGGTGCAACGTATGAGGGTCACGAGGCTGTGTCATGTTCGCCTTTATGACCCTTAGCACCTTTATGTTTGAAAAATACTCTTGGTTCTTCTTTTCAACACTTCTCAGACTGTTCCTCTAGACGTCACCTAAGTGAAATAGGATCCATTCTTTGAAGAGACTAGAGGGAAGATAGCTGAGGAAAATCTGCTGCAGGAAGTGATTTAATGATTCCACACGTTGACTGCCTTTCTTCTGCACCAAGTGTCCAGCCTTGGCGCCAGGCCCTCTTGGAAGGATCGGCTTTTGACTGAACTCTGACAAGGAAATCTTACTTCATTCTGGTCAGTAGGGTTCAACTACTCTTCCTATCCCTTTAGAGATCTAATCTCACTCAGTTGACCAAAATCCCCAGTTGAGTAATCACAAACCATAAGTCCTGCATAATTTTACTTGGCTATGATATTGTGTGGTTTGCTCTCCTTGCCCTTGGAGATTGTATCACCTGAGATGTCACCAAATAGGAACTGTGTTTCACCACCAACCTGACCGCAGGAGCAGGGA
>PVJX010007456.1:0-71028 GCA_004027295.1 Dolichotis patagonum
CTTCTGTAAATATCCTCTTGATATCATTTGGGCTGTCCCCTTCTTTTTCATTTATCCCTATTAATCTTATGTTATTTTTCTTTGCATCATCTTGCAGGTGTTGAATTGTTATTTCCTGATTCTTTGTTATTTTTAAAAGATCTTGTCTTTCCTGTTCACTGGCTGCAATCTTATCTTCGAGGTCTGAAATTCTGTCTTCTCTTTCATTGAGGCAGTTTTTACAGCTTTCAATAGAATTTTTCATGTCCTGTATATCTCTTTGAATCTGCTTTATGCATTGTTTGTTTCTTATATTGTTCTTTGAGGGATTCTATCTGTTTGCTTTGTTCCTCTAATTTTTTAGCTATGTTTTCACTAGATGTGTTCACTATTTCTTTCACTGTTTTTATCAATTCTTCTTTTACCTGGGCAAGTATTTCTGGTTTGAATTTCTCCATAGCTTTCCCTATTTGCATATTTATTTAATTTGACATCATTTCAGACATTTCAGGTGTATGGCTTCTTTTTTCTTCTATGTACACAGCTTCTAAGCTTTCTTGGGGAGGGCTAGGGCTTTGAGCCTGCCTTTTGGTCTTTCGTTTTGTCATTTTTCTATATTTCCTTACTTTGAGCGGTGTTCCAAAGCTTTCTCTGCTTATGTGGCAAATTACCTGTTACACCCTCAGTTCCTGGAGGGGCAGTGGCTCCCCCACAGGCTCTTGGCTTCCTCACAGGGTCCTAACTCCTCTCTGTGGGCTCCTGGCTCCCTAAGTTGTAAGGCAAATGCTGGGTGTGGCCACCCCAGAGCCTGTGGAATCTCAGGCAAGCCAGGCCACCGTGCTTTGTCCCAGGCAGGTCTCCAGGAGGTTCCCTGCGAGTGAAGGGCCTACAGGTCCCAAAGAGTCAGGCCAGAATGTTGGTTTCTGAAAAGCTCCCGGTCGCAAACAGACCTGGGCAAGATGCCAGTCTCCACAATATTCCCAATCCAAACAGCCCGGGCCACTCTGTGGGTCCGAGAGTTTTGGGTCCCAAAGAGACAGTCCGAGATGCTGCTTTCTGGTAGACTTCCTGGGGGTGAAGGGCGGGGCTACGGGCCCAAACAGACCCGGCCCAGACGCCGGTCTCCAGGCAGTTCCCTGCAGATGAAGGGCGTGCTTACCAGTCCCAAAGAGTCGCGCCGAGATGCAGGTCTGCGCAGACTTTCGATCCAAACAGCCCAGGCCACTCTACGGGTCTGAGAGTTTCGGGTCCCAAAGAGACAGGCCGAGATGCTGCTTTCTGGGAGACTTCCTGGGGGTGAAGGGCCTAATCAGTTGTTCTTTTTGTATGCCAGCACTGAGACTGCCTAAGGGCCATAAACTGTAAAATAGGTCAGTGTCAGAAAACCAGGGATAAGGCCAAATAGGCAGAACCTTTTCATCTCTAAGAAATTGAAGAGGTAAATCTTGCAACAGACTCAAAACCCAAAAGCCAGCTACACATCTCTGAGAAACAGCCATTCCTAGGGTTCTCAAAACTAGCAATAAAGATACTTGCCATAAGCAATTTATAAGTAACAACCTAGGAATTAAATTAGATTAAAAGAAGAAGGAAGGATGAGGAAAAGGAAGAGGAGCAGAAGAAAATGAGAAGACACTTAAGTAAGATGTAACCCCGAACTTCCATCTCACTAAAGGTGAACCCAGGGAGCAATGAGATGGGACAATTTGAAATCCATCTACCTGGATTTTCTTAAGAGGTAACAATGGAAGTAACAAAGCAGATGAATGAGGCTCTCAGAAAAACTCAAATCAGAAATAATTTCTCACATAACTACAGAGATAGTGACCCTAATGAAACACATGGCTATTTACTCTAGAGCAGTTACAGATTTTTGAAAAAATAGAAGGCCTTAGGAAAATGATGGAAAACACGAATGCCCAACATAGGAAAGAAAAGGAATATATGAAACAGATTCAAATGAAAATTCAAGAGATTAAAAATTCCACTGAAAGTATATGCAGCAGAATGAGCCAATGTGAGGACATATCAGATATGAAAGATAGAATTGTGGTTAGCAATCATGAAAAGAAAGATTTCTTGACTCGCTCACTGCCCTGGAAAGTGGCTGTAGCTTGGCAAGCTGCAGCAGTCCCAGGGTGACAACCAGCAGCGTTTTCTAAGATCCGCAGCATGTTGGAACTTGGGGTGCTGGAAAAGAAAGCAACACACTCACTCGCTGCCCTGGTAAGCAGGTGTGAGTCTACCAGCACGCGGGCTGAAAATCAAACATTTCAAGTGGGAGCCAGAGATCTGAGCATCTCTTAGAAGGTTGACCATATGCAGTATAGCAAATAAGGGGGATTTCCTTCTACCATCTCTTTGAAGGCAAATATTTTTATCATTGTTTTGCTTTGTTCTGATTAATGTTATTGCTGTATTCAATTTTCTGTTTTAATAAGTTCTGTAATGTCTTGTATTTCTTTTGATTTTACTATACCTGATTGAAAGAACAACTATTGTGAAGATAACAAGAGATACTAGTACCTATTACTGTTATCCAGGTAATCTGCTATGAAGTTCTGTACCAATTTCACTACACTGTCTTAATTGGCTTTGTTCCATCTTGTTCTGTTGTGTTTTAGTACCTTCAAAATAATAAAAAATTTTAAAATAAATAAAATAAAAAGCAAATAACAACAACAAAATAGATCAGTAAGGTTCTGAGCAAGCTTAAACATGATATAAATAAACAGATAATGGACTTAAAAAGCAAAAGGAGGAAAACAAAGTGCTCTAAAGGATATAACTGTATGTATGTTTAAATGTGTAGGATTGATAACCATATTACTAAGTTTTTGTTGGATCATTGAACTCTTTGCAGTCTTACTGTTTGAATGTCCACTTTGTATGCTTTAATTTTGTAACTTGAATAACTATTTCTAAGAGGACAATATGTAATTTATCAACTAGTGATTTCTTACTGGTTTTTTTTTTTTTTTGAAATTCTGAATTATTTCTCCCCTTTTTTTCTGTTTTGCTTTTTTTCCTGTTTGCTTTTTTAAAATTTTTTTTAAAAAGAAAGATTTCTTAAAACTAGCAAGGGGAGGGCGCTGAGCAAACCAGCAACCAGCCTGCCACCCTGGTAAGTGACTTCATCTGGCAAGCCGCGGCCACCCCAGGGCAAGATGCAAGAAGCAACAGCATTTCCTGAGATCCACGCCATGTTGGAACTTAGGGTGCTGAGCAAATCAGCAATCAGCCTGCTACCTTGGTAAGTGGCTGTGGTCTGGCAAGTCACAGCCACCCCAGGGCAAGAAGCAAGAAGCAACAGCGTTTCCTGGGATCTGTGACATGCTGGAACTTAGGGCACTGAGCAAACCAGCAACCAGCCTGCTGCCCTGGTAACTGACTATGGTCTGGCAAGCCACGGCCACCCCAGGGCAAGAAGCAACAAGCAACAGCATTTCCTGAGATCCACACCATGTTGGTACTTAGGGCACTGAGCAAACCAGCAACCAGCCTGCCACCCTGAATTTTGAAAATGTAATGGTAAATTCATCAGAAAGAAATAGTAGGTCAGTGTGGTAGACTTTTGGCAGCCCAAAGGAGAGTGACCCTGGTGCCTTGGATCCTGCACCATGCAGTGATTTGGGGTACCAGGAGAACAAGGAGCTCCTCCCCTCTCTGAGAGGTGGCTGTGAGCATGGCAGACTTTCCTCTCCTCTCTGGGGGGTGGCTGTGAGCATGGCAGGAGAGAGACCCTGGCACCTCGGGACCTGCACCATGCGGTTGACTTGAGGTGCCGGGAGAACAAGGAACTTCTCCCCTCTCTGGGGGGCAGCTGTGAGTGTGGCAGACTTTTGACGGCCTGAAGGAGAGGGACCCTGGTACCTCAGGACCTGCACCATGTGGTTGACTTGGGGTGCTGGGAGAACAAGGAGCTCCTCCCTTCTCTGGGGGGCAGCTGTGAGTGTGGCAGACTTTCAGCGGCCCGTAGGAGAGAGACCCTGGCCTGTCAGGACCCGCACCATGCGGTTGACTCGGGGTGCTGGAAGAACAAGGAGTTCCTCCCCTCTCTGGGGGTAGGCTGTGAGTGTGGCAGACTTTTGGCAGCCCGAAGGAGAGAGACCCTGGTGCCTTAGGACCTGCACCATGCAGTTGACTCAGGGTGCCTGGAGAACAAGGAACTCCTCCCCTCTCTGGTGGGTGGCTGTGAGCCTGCTGGCGTGTGGGCTGAGAATCAAACATCTCATGTTGTCCTGTCCCCTATCCCATGTCCCTCCCTCCCATTTCCCCTTCCCACTTAGCAAGTGGGAGTCAGTGAACTACATATCTTATGAAAAGATTGGCTATGGTATTTAGTATGAACTCCCAGTATGCAAAGATATGGACAATCATTTGGAAGAAAACAAGAGACAATATGACAGGTAGTGAAGATCTCTGGTTGTCTAGCTTTGAGATTTATGCTTTCTTATGTCCCCTTCTGTTCTGTTTCATTGTGTTTAATTTTACCCCCTTTAAAATAAAATTTAAAAAAATAAAAAAAATAGCAAGGGACTACAAAAAATCAATTCAGCAGCTGCTACATGATGCAAAGATAATAACATAAGATTAATTCATGTTGCTAGGTATGGGAGCACATGCCTGTAATCCCAGCATTTGGGAGGCTGAGGCAAGATGATTATGGTGAGTTTGAGGCCAGTCTGGGCTACAAAGTGAGTTCAAGGCCAGCCTGAACTGCATAGTGAAATTCTGTCTCAAAAAGCCCCCTCCCACAAAAGATTGATTGATGTCAATGAAAATGCAGGAGATAGCACAAATGACATTTTTAAAAAAACCTGTTCACATAAGCAAGGCATAAAATTTCCCAACAGGGAAAAAGAATTTGACATACAGATATGTGAGGCATATAGCACTCCAATTAGGCACGACCAAAAAAAAATCTGCACCAAGGCATATGATAAGATTCCAGAAATTCAATGTAAGAATAAAATATTAAAAGCTATAGAGAAAAGAAACAAATCATCTATAAAGGAAAGCCCAAGAAAATTACAGTAGACTCTCAACACAAATCTTCAAGTCAAGGAGAGCTGGCAGTGAAGTATTTTAAGCCCTAAAAAAACCCTGCAACCCAAATTGATGTACCCAACAAAACTATCTTTCAAAATTGATAGAGAAATATAGTACTTCCATGAAAAAGAATACCTGAAGAAATTCATGACCACCAAGTCAACACCCCAAAATATTCTGAAGGACACTCTAGAAAGAGTTAACAAGCACCACAACTCTAATAACGCCAACAAAATTAATCCACTAGGCAAGTAATTAAACAGAGGTGGAAAAAAGGGGAACCAACAACAGGAAAATAACATGACAAGGATAAATTAATACATATCAGTAATAAGCATCTGTTAATGATCTCAGTTCACCAATCAAAAGACAGATGTATAGAATGTATCAAGAAGCAAGATTCAGCAATATGTTACACATAAGAAACACATTTAATTAAAAAAACAAATTAATAGACTGAAAGTCAAAGGATGGAAAACAATACTCCATGTGGCAGCAACACAGAAAAAAGCAAGGATAGCTATTCTACTTGTAGACAAAGTGGATTTCAAGCCAACATTGATGAACAGAGACAAAAAAGGTTACTACATCCTGGTAAAGGGAGCAATTCAAGAGGAAGAGATAATCAATATATGCACCAAATACCAGTACACCTAACTATATAAAACAAATATTAACAGACATTAAAAATCAAATAAGCACTAATACAATTATAATGGGAAACCTCAATACCCCACTGTCACAAATAAATCAACAACAACAACAACAACAAAACCCAAAGAAATATCAGAACTAAACCAAACTTTTGAACAAATGAACTTAGTAGATCTCTACAAAGTGCTTCACCCCACAACATGCAACTACACATTCTTCTCAGCTGCACATGGTTCATTCTCTAAAATAGATCACATACTAGCTCATAGAACATGCTTAAGTAAATGCAAAGCAAGTGAAATTATTCCACGCATATTATCAAACCATAGTGCATTGAAATTGGAAATCAGTGCAAAAGAAACCACAAAAACTTCATAAACATATGGAAATTAAATAATACCAACCTGAACAACAATTGCATCACAGATGAAATTAAAGAAGATTTAGTCAAGTTCTACAATTAAACAATAATGCCAGTACAACATACTGGAACTTACAGGATGCAATGAAAGCAGTCCTATGAGAGAATTTTACAGTGGTGAATTTTCATATCAGAAAAACAGAGTAAGCTCAAATGAACAATTTAATGTTGAACCTTAAGCTTCTAGAAAAAGAAGGGGAAGTCAAACCCAAAGCTCATAAAAGGGAGGAAATTATAAAGATCAGAGCAGAAATTAATGCACCTGACACTAAGAAAAGAATCAATGAATTGGAGTTGGTTCTTTGAAAGACAGTAAAATTGACAAATCTTTTGGTAATCTTATTTTTAAAAAGGAAAGACTTGCATATATGCAATTCAGAATGAAAAGGGTGAACTCACAACAGATGATGCAGACATTAAGATTATCAATATCTACTTCAAAAACCTGTATTCTAATAAGACACAAAACACAGAAGAAATTTTCAGATTCCTAGATACATATGAATCACCAAAGCTGAATCAAGAAGTTATAAAAATTCTGAATAAACCAATATCAGTCAATGAAAACGAAGATGTGATTAAAAATCTATAACAATGATAAGTCTAGATGCTCATTTATGGATGAATCATTAAGTTTGAGGTGTCTGATTTTTTAAATTCTTCATATTTTCTGGATACTAGTCCTTTGAAGAACAACTGTCATAGAAAATATTGCAAAGAATCAACAACTGGGATTTCATCTTATGAAAAAGCCTTTTCACAGCAAAAGAAATCATCAACAGAGTGAAGAGACAACCCACAATGTGCGAAAAAAAAATTGCCAGTGGTTCTAATACCTAGAATATATAAAGAATTCAAGAAAAGCCAAACCCCTGCAAATATAAATACCCAATCCAAAAAAATGGGCATCTGAAATGGATAGACACCTCTAAGATGAAGAAGTAGAAAGTTCAATGTGTGGAAAAAATTGCCAGTTGTTCCTCAAAAGACTAATATCTAGACTATATAAAGAAGTGGGAAAAAAATCCCAAATCGTCCAAATTTAAAGACCCAGTCCAAAAATGGACATCTGAAATAAATAGACATTTCTCAGACAAAGAAGTAGAAACAGCAGATAAAAGTATGGAAAATTTTCACACACTGGTCATTTGAGATATGAAAAGTAAGCCAACACTGAGATTCCATCTCACTCCAGAAAGAATGGCTATTACCAAGAAATCAATGGTAACAAAGGCTGCCAGGGCTGTGGGGAAAAAGGAACATTTTTCCAGTCTTGTTGGGGGTGTAGATTGGTGCCACCACTGTGGAAATCAATGTGGAAATTCCTTGAAAAACTAAAACTAGAAGATCCATTTAACACAGCTATTCCCTTCTTGGCATTTCCCAAATGAGTTAAAAGTACCATTCCACAGTGACACATGCACACTTCTGTTTATAGAAGCATAGTTTGTAATAGCTAAATCTTGGAAACAGCCCAAATGCCCCTAAACCCATGAATCCATAAAGAAAATGGGATTTATTTTATAATGCAGTACTACTCTTCCATAAAGGATAAGCTTGAGAAATTTCTAGCCAAATATATGTACCTCAAGACCATACTTTTACATGAAATAAATCGGACACACATGTGTAAATGCCTCCTGGTTTCTCTGGTGTGAGAAACCAAGAGTGTAAATAAGGACCAAAATGTATAACAAACATTGGGAAATGGGAGGAAATTCTTCAAATGAGAAGGGGTACAAAGGAGGGATAGGATAAAGGAAGGAACAGACAAGGAAAAAGAAAACAGAAGAAAAAATGGAAACAAAGCTTTTGTAAATGAGGGAAAGGAAGGTTGAAGGGAGGATGGGGAATGGGAGAAAAAGAGGTAAGATACACCATATACAGGTACAAATTCCCTATGATGAATATATCATTATGTATGTCTAAAATGTACCAATTAAAAAAAGAAAAAGAAAAGAATAAAATAGGAAAATCTCAAGAAAAAAGCCCAAGGGGAAGAAAAAAGTAGTCACAGAGAAAATTTCAGTGTTAGTGTCGTATGCCCAAAAGAACAATGGTGCGAGACTAATAGAGAACGTTCCGGCTTATCTCCTAATCTAACTGTGAGACTTCTGGGGATAACTGCACCTCCTTGTGCTTGGAATTTATTAATCACCATGGGCAGAAAGTGGACTAGAGGATCCTAAGTTTCTTTGCTTTTACAGCTTTGAATCTATCATGGTAGGGAGGCTGTAAATACACAGCCCTGGGGCTTTGCTATTATTTAGAAATATGGTTAAATTCAATAAAGTAGAAACAGATGGAAACCTTCCTAACTTGCTACAACATGCCTTGTTTCCAAAGCGAACATCAGGCTTACTTGGACAATACTATAGATATATCTACTCAGTTGAGAAATAAAGGATGCTTACTTGTTACTACTACTTCTTAAGAGTACTAGACATTAGATAATACAATTAGTAAAAGGTGTAAACATTTATTTATAGGTATACTTTAGATAAGGAAATAAACTATTAAAATTTGTGATTGATACAGAAAATCTAAGATACTCAATTGAAAAATTATAAGCAAGAAAAAATTTTAGTAAGTAGCAGGATATAGAATAACTTTGCAGATACCAATAAATTTCAGATATACAAATACAGAGAGTTAAAAATAAAGTAAAAGAAGACTCCATACTAATGGCAATAGTAAAAGATGACATTTTTATCTACGAAAAAAACTTTTAAAATATGGCACATCTATGAATAAAATTTTAAAGCATTCCTGAAAGACACGAAGACTTATACAAAGGGAAAGGCATACCAGTTCGTTAGAAAGGAAGACTTATTCTCATGTAGCTAATTTATATTTATAGTAATTACAAGGCCAAAACTCGGGAGAAGAGAGGAGGACAATTAAGTAAAGTATATGGTTTATATTAAAAAATGAAACAAGAATTTCAAGGGCATCTCCACAGACTAAAAATGGTGGGTGTGGGGGCAATTCCCAGCACTTCTTAAAAATATTATAGAACTACAATAATTAAAAGTATTGTACTAGCCAGGTGCGGTGGTGCATGCGTATAATTCCAGCACTTGGGAGGCTGAGGCAGGAGGATCACATTGAGTTCAAGGTCAGCTTGAACTATATAGTGAATTCCAGGACAGCTTGAACTACACAGCAAGACCCTGTCTCAAACAAAATCAAACAAAACAGTATTGTCCTGACACAAAAATAGACACATTCATCACTGGAACAGAATAGGGACTTAGAAACAGACTCCACTCCTTACAGAATTTGGAGTAAACATAGCATCTCAAATCAATGAGGAAATGAAGGGCTATCCTTAAAGTTGTCTTGAGAAAATTGAAGAAACCATTTTTAAAAGTATGATTTATGCTTTATGCTTTACACCAGGTAAGCTTCAAAGAACAATTTTAAATTAAAAAATGGAATAGTGAAAACGTTAGAAGAAAACAAGAGACCCTCTTTATTAACCTAGAGCAGGGAAATCCTCCTACTATTTAAAATTTGGAAACAAAGGAATAGAATGATAAATACAACTATGTGAAAAAAATTTTAATGGCCCTGAAGCAAGACCAGCAGATCGCTGTAGCTGCTGGTTTCAAACAGGAGCCTAAAGAGAATTCTTTCTGTGGTCTGTTGGCCATTTCAGAAATTTGGAGATGTAATAATGGTCAATTCATCAGAAAGAAATAGGAGGTGAGTATGGCGGGCTTTCAGGGGCCTGCAGGGGAGAGACCCTGGCGCCTCAGGACTTGCACCATGCAGTTGACTAAGGGTGCTGGGAGAACAAGGAACTCCTCCCCTCTCTGGGGGGCAGCTGTGACCCTGGTGCGCGGGCTGAGAATCGAACATCTCATGTCATCCTGTCCCCTGTCCCGTGTCCTCCCTCCCTTAGCAAGTGGGAGCCAGTGAACTGGACATCTTGTGAAAAGATTGGCTATGTTATTTAGTATGAGCTCCCCATATGCAAAGACATGGACAACCATTTGGAAGAAAACAAGAGACAATATGACAGATAGTGAAGATCTCTGGTTGTTTAGCTTTGAAATTTATGGTTTCTTATGTTCCATTCTGTTCTGCTTTGTCGTGTTTAATTTTACACCCTTTAAAATAAAATTTAAAATAAAATTTAAATCTACACTTTTACAAAAAAATTCCATAAGACATCAAAAGAAAAATTCCATGAAACATCAAAAGAAAAATGACAAATTAAGAAAAATATTATAACCTCACATCACAAAGGACTAATCTCTCTAAAACATAAATTCATACTAAGCAAACAGTGAGAAAAGATGTATATTAAATGGATACAGATTACCGGTCCAGGGATTTGCCAAAGAAGGGCACTAACTTCAGACCTAAACCACAAACATGTTTATCCTATCATAATCTTACTTTCCATTTCAGTGGAGAAACCAATAACCATAGTGCTGAAGGGGAAGATGAAGAAGACAAGTCTTCACTGTCTCATAGGACATCAAGGATGGACAAGATTACTGCAGGATTTCCAAATGCTAGAAGGATATTTTATTTTCTAAGCCTAACTCTTTTCATCCTGTTTGATGCTGTGAGGAAAAAACTTGTAAGTGCTGCAGCTGAGGTGACTGCTGTGGAGTCTCTCCTGCAGTGCATGTACTGCTTTGAGCAAATTAACTCCAATCTTACAAACACAGCAAACCTGCCATTGCTTTCCCCAAGCATGCAATGGAGGGATGGTGTCTGAACTTTTGTTAGGCATATTATAGGTACATGGTTCATTGCTCCCACATGCTATTATCTCATCTGGAATGTTTTCATACTCCTAACAGCAACACATTTGATGAATAACCTGGCACTATTTCCTGAAATAGAACACACTTTGATCATACAAAAAAATAGGACTACATCACTTTTCCTGACATAGATGAATCTTCCTCATAGAAGAAAAACAGAATGAAAAACTCCACAAAGCTTTTGCTTTTTACTATTTTTTGCTTATTCTTTCAATCCCTTCAGCTGTTTGATCTCAGATGGAAACAAAACAGTACCAAAGGTCTCAGAGGAGTCCGGAGGGAAGCCAGAGTAATGTGCAATGTCCTTTTCTGGTAAGCTCTGTCAAGTGAAGCCTACTTCGTGAGCACCTGAGTACAGACTTCAGCACACTTTGTTAGTAGAAAGTTTTCAATATCACACATAAACCAGCTAGTAATCTTAGAACAGTGAGAACACACTGTTGAATGATTACTATTTCCATGGAAACTTGGATAAGGGTCAGGTAGTACATAACTTCCTAAGATACGCTTAACCTAAAGATTAACTCAATCCACAGGCATTGAGCTGACTTAATAAAGATGTTTTCCAAGCCATGGCATTCACACACTTGGGGAGAGGGTGGGTGCTCTATTCTGACACTCCTTGTCACACAACTGAAAAGAGGACACTCTCTGCACTACCTCATCGGCACTTGTTCTCCAGTTACCAAAGGAAAAAGGGAAAATTGTCAGAAATAAGGGCTTCTGAATTAAAAGCAAAGACTTTAATAAGAAAAAAACAAAATGGTACAAACTCCCTTTGCCTGAATAAGAACAGAGCTGCACTCCTCACAGCCTAAGATGAGTCACATGTCAGAGGTAAAAGGGATCTAATTTTGCAGTGTAAACCACTAAAGCCAGAATAAGATAGTCAAGGTCAGACAGGCATTAGGAATCTGAGGTTTAGCCCCAGCTTTTCTGACTCCTCTATTCCTTACCCACGTGCCAGACAGCTGCTCACATCACCACAAATTTGCTCATCTAAATTAAAGTCTATAATGTAAGCCTCAGGATCAGAAAATTTAACTTGTCACAGGTGAAGTGAGGCAGGTGATGTGTTCTCGGGACAAATAAAAATGGAAGAACTAAGAGAACAAAAGTACAGATGTCTTTAAGTGTGACACAGGAGCTGATTAGAGACAACTTTTACAAATTATTAAAAACACAAATATCTCCCTAGAAACACAAATATCTCTAGAATTCATCAGCCTACAAAGTCTAAGAAAAAGTGTTACTTTTTAGAAAAAGCCAATTTTCTTTTTTGATTCTCTGCTTACCAAAAAAAGACTTCATTATAAAGCAGACTGATTCTTACATAGTCTGTTTTCTACTCTAAGTTTATATGCTATATTCATTATTCTCTTAGGTGATTGTGATCTAAACTTAGTTTCTAAAAATGTAACACTGAAATTGTGGTGACACTCTCCCAAGTCACAGACTGCAAGCGCATTCTCAGTCCTGCTCACTCTCTTTACAGTAATCCCGGACCCTCCTCACACAGGAGCATTCCTTTAACTTTTTCCTAGGAAGAAATACCCACCTTTAATGAAACAATTATAAGTCCCTGGACCAACTGAGTCATATTTCTTCTAAGGACCCCTCTAATTTGTGTGTGTGGTACTGGGAATCGAACTCAAGACCTTGCATTTTTTTTTTCTTTTTGAGACAGGGTTTCACTGTGCAGTTCAGGCTGGCCTTGAGCTCACTTTGTAGCCCAGACTGGCCTTGAACTCATAGCAATTCTCTTGCCTCAGCTGCCCAAGTGCTGGAATTACAGGTGTGTACCACCACACCCAGCCAAGGGACCCATCTATTATAATTTAAAGTATTTTTTAAAACTTGTGAAGTGAAACCTAAAGGTGAGTTTATACACAATTCTAGTCACAAGTAACTTAAATTTAGGGATTATATTAAAAGTACTTCTTGTGGCCAGAGATTTAGCACAGTGGCACAAGTGCCTGCCTGACAAGCACAAGGTCATGAATTTGGTCCCCTGTACCAAAAAAAAAAAAAAAAAAAGTACTTATCCTAAGTTTTTTTAAAATAAAGAAATGAATAAATACACATATAAACACATGGCATTTAAAAATATTTATCAGGTGGCCCTGAAGCAAGGCCAGCAGATTGCTGTAGCTGCTGGTTTCAAATAGGAGCCTAAAGAGAATTCTTTCTGTGGTCTGACGACCATTTCAGAACTTTGGAAATGTAATGGTCAATTCATCTGAAAGAAATAGCAGGTGAGTATGACGGACTTAGGGGGCCTGCAGGGGAGAGACCCTGGTGCGTCGGGACCTGCACCATGTGGTTGACTGGGGGTGCAGGGAGAACAAGGAACTCCTCCCGTCTCTGGGGGGCAGCTGTGATCCTGCAGGTGCGCGGGCTGAGAATCAGACATCTCATGTCGTCCTGTCCCCTGTCCCGTGTCCCCCCTCCCTTAGCAAGTGGGAGCCAGTTAACTACACATCTTGTGAAAAGATTGCCTATGGTATTTAGTATGAGCTCCCCATATGCAAAGATATGGACAACCATTTGGAAGAAAACAATAGACAATATGACAGATAGTGAAGATCCCTGATTGTCTAGCTTCGAAATTTGTGCTCTCTTATGTCCCGTTCTGTTCTGTTTTGTTGTGTTTAATTTTACCCCTTAAAATAAAATTTAAAATTTCTTTTCCCCTTAAAAAAGTGCTCTAAAGGATATAATTGCATGTATGTTTAAGTGTGTAAGATAGATGACATTACTGTTTTTGTTAGATTGTTGAGCAGAGTTGTTAACAGTCTCACTGTTTGAATGTGTACTTTGTGTACTTTAATTTTGTAACTTGAACAACTATTTCCAATGATGACAGTATGTAACTTATCAAGTGGCGATTTCTTAGTGTTTTTGTTTTTGTTTTGTTGTTGTTATTGTTCTTTTATGTTTTGCCTTTGGAATTCTGTATTGTTGCTACCCTTTTTCAGTTTAGTTTGGTTGTTTTCTTTTTAGTTTTTTCTCTTTAAATAAAATTTTAAAAAAATATTTATCAGTTTCTTCTCTATCCCACCAAGAGAACAGCATGTTTGGCTTTTTGGTGGACCATGACTTAGCCCCTCTATTTAGTTTGTGTGGCATACCACCTGCTAAGGTCACCATGGGTGGTAAAGTAAGAATCATATTAAATTTTAGTTCAGCTGTGATAATGCTGTACCCTTTGTAACCTTGGTGGCTTAGACAACCCCCTGGCGTGTCTGAGTCATTATGAGCTAGGGTCTCTAACCAGGACTTAGGGCACAGCCTCAAATACTCCTCGAGCTCACATCAGATGCTACGATCCTATTTCAGGGTAGAGAATAGGAAAAGCAATGGGGTTGTAGATGTTTTTCTGCTAACCTTGCTAGGAAACATTTCTTTATATCATTGGATTTATTCTAGACCAGAAAATACATGGGTAATGGGGGGCCTCTGGGTTGATGATTTCATCAGTTCTGTTTCTGCTTTTAAACAGGATAAGTTTGTTTGAAGCTGGCTAAGAAGAACAAGACAGAGGACATTCTTGTTCTCTTTTTAAGCAGCAAAATGTCACAGTATGACATCGTTTCTTTCAAGCAGGATCCCTTTGAGACATTCTTTCAAAAAGCAGTATAGCCCAAAAGCATCAGGAAGTCATGTTGACCTCAGACAATCTGGCAAAATACTGTACTGTGGGCACCATTAAGGTAAAAATCTTATTATTAGCAGAGTGAAGGCTCTCTAGTCAAGTAGCTTTAACCTGAATTATAGATTCCTTCTGAGCAAGTATAATGACTGTATATTGTGTATAGGTATAGGCATCATAGGTGAATTTATAATTTAGTTAGAGAAAAACTTACAAAAGGCATTTAGATCAGAGTTAAGCTTTTTTTCATCAATACAAAATGATGCAGTCATATGAGTCTTTAAATATTCACACACAAAAAAATCTACACCAATCACAAAATACACCAGAACCCAGGTATTCACTGGTTTTGTAACAGTACTTGTAAACATGAATAATATTTTGCCAAAATAATAAATTTTATGTGTAATTTCTATAATTTCATATTATGAAAAACAATGAAAGATTCTTGACTCTATTCATTAATTCACTGGAAAATAATGCATATTTCAAATATATACACATATTTATAATAATACATAAGGTTTACACATTTGACCTAAGAGTCATACATATAGCACTTTACCCAGAAACTGTACAATATATATATACTGCTTTCAAATATGCTTGGATCCTGGCTGTAGTGGTGCACACCTGCAATCTCAGCACTTGAGAGGCTGAGGCAGGAGGACTGCTGCAATTTCAAGGCCAGCCTGGGATATACAGTGAATACAAGGCCAGCCTGCACTACAAAGTGAGACCTTGTCTCAAAAAATAAAATAAAATAAAAAAATAAAGAAAATACAAGGAAATCAAATATATTTGGTTGCAACAAATTCCAAAAAATCAAATTCAGAGACAGTGAGTTTTTGGCTGCAAAGGAAATCAAAAACAAAATATAACTAGAAAACTGCTTAAGTCATATAAATTAAGAAATATATTTCCTGGTAACCTGTGGATCAAAGAAAAAACTCACAATGAAAATTTGAATAGATTTTTGAAGGAAATAGTCATGAAAATTTCTGAAATGCATTAAAAGATACTAAAAAGAGGCAAGTTTATGCCTCCCAAATATATATAAATACATAATATATATATATTAGAAAAGAAAAAAGTCAATAAGTAAAGAAAATGTGATACATATATGAATATTATTCAGCTATAAATAAGAATGAAATCTTGTTTTATTGCAGCAAAATATGTGGAATTGAAGGATACTATGTTAAGCAAAATAAGTCAGAAACAGAAAGACAAATATTATATTTTCTTTCTCATACGTGGAAGCCAAAAAATGTTGACTTGAATATATAGTGATTACTAGGGATTGGAAGGATTGGAGGAGGGCCATATAAGGGGTGATGGATAACAAAACATAAGTAGATGGGCCGAGGATCTAGCTCAGTGGCATAAGCACCTGCCTGGCAAGCACAAGGTCATGAGTTCGATCCCCAGTACCAAAACAAAACAAAACCATACGTAGAAGGAATACATTCTGGTGTTCTGAAGCACAGAGGGATAGCTAAAACTCATAGTAACCTATTTATTTATATTTGTATATAAGGAGTATCTCTTATTATCATTTCTTTGTCTACTCATTACTCTGATTTGATCAGTGCATGCTGTATACGTATGTTGAAACATCACACGGAATCATATTAGTATCTATAATAAATACATGTTAACAGGAAAAAAAGTACTGAGTTATACATCCATGACAAAAAGTTAAAATAAAATGGTTTAAATACAAGGAAGAAAATGAAAAATAAGTAAAAAAAAAAACCAAACATATGAT
The DNA here is from genome assembly GCA_004027295.1 of Dolichotis patagonum. Classification (NCBI taxonomy): domain Eukaryota; kingdom Metazoa; phylum Chordata; class Mammalia; order Rodentia; family Caviidae; genus Dolichotis; species Dolichotis patagonum. Next base: position 16,314 of record PVJX010007456.1, read on the forward strand.
AGAGAAGATTAACAAAGGCAAAGGCTAGTTGTTTGAGATGGCAAATGAGTTTGTAAAATCTTGAGAATAAGGAAGAAATACAGAGATTAAGCTTAAATAATTAATATCAGAAATAAAAGAGATAAGTGTGTAAAGTTTACAGATATGAAAAAAATAAAAACTATAAACTTTATCAACAAATTGCATTTAAAAATCAAACTATGCTTAATATTACATACAACACTGTATGTATGTGTCATATATAAAAAAATCAAGAAAGCATAAAACTCATAAAAACTGGTAGCACAAGAAACAAAATGTGAACAGGCCATATCTATTTGAAAATCTAATCAATAATTTAAAACCTACACTAAAAATTTTAGGCGCAGATGTTTTCAGTTGTGGATTCAAATGAAATACTTAAGGTAAAAATCAATACCTAGCTCTCATAAATTCTTCCAAAGAATGGAAAAGAGGTGCATAGAAAACCACCCCTCTCAATTTATGATGTCAGTAAAAACTTGATACCAAAGCATGACAAGGGCATTATTAGAAATAACAATTATATCCCAATATCATTTATGAGCATAAAACAAAATCTTTAATGAATACAGAAATACATAAGAAAGAGAGCTAATACTTAATCAGTTTATATCAGAAAGAGAAAGTTAATTTAACACTTAGAATGTCAATTAGTGATAGAACTGATACATAGTGACGGTGAATTAGTAGTTGGGAGGACTGTTGTAGAGGAGAGGGAGGGGATAGACAGGAGAAGGACTGCTAAAGATGTAAAGAAGCATTTGGAGGGCAGTGCTAGGTATGTTCATCATTGGGACTGTAGTGACAGTTTCACAGATGCATATATGGAGTCTACCAAAAAATGTACACATGATTCAGCAGTTTTCCACACTGATAAATGTCTGGAAGCTAATGGCCACCACTTTGGGCACCTCTTGTAATTGTAGAGGCCAAAGGTAACTTGAATTAATCTCATGATGTCTCAAGAAATTTAGTATTTTTTTCTTTTCTTTAGAAATACATTTTTGATGGACTATGTCAAAAGCTAACAAACTGTATAGTTAAAATATGTGCAATTTATTGTATGACATTATAATTAACGGCTTTAAGAATCAGTGTAATTTATCACATTATCAATATAACAGACCACCAAGAAATCAACTAGTCAGGCTTCCTGGTGAGCTGCGTGGGTTCCAGGGAAGGAAAATTCAGCCTCTCCTGAGAATCGGCCATGCTGGAACTGGGAGACCACCAAGAAATCAACTAGCCAGCCTTTCTGGTAAGCCATGCAAGTCATGTGAGGCCCGGGAAGAGAAGAGTCAGCACCTCCCATGAGCCTACCAACACACAGGCTGAGAATCAACCCCCACCCCCAAGCAATCGACTGGTTGAGCACAGGCTGAGTTGATAGCAACTAAGGTACAAAAAGCAACTAAATGCTTGTATTGTTTGGTTGATTTTGCAGGCTTGAGGCCAGTAGTCTGAGCATCTATAGGGAGGATGACAGACAGCATGCAATATAGCAAATACGGGGATCTCCTTCTATCTGTCCTTGAAATTCAGTATTACTTGTATTGTTTTGTTCAGTTAATTGTTTTGCTTTATTCAATGTACTGTTTTGACTGGTTTTATTATGCTTTGTTTTGGTTTTGCTATACCTGATGGAATGGACAACTTTTGTGACGATAACAAGATCAAATATAGTGGCTACTTTTGTTCTCCTAGTATCATGCTTTGAAGTTCTGTACCAATTTTGCTACTTTGTTTTGATTGGCTTTGTTCTGTTTTGCTTTGTTGTATTTCATTATCTTTAAAATAAAATAAAATAATAAAATTAAATTAAATTTTAAAATTCGTCCTAAAATGATAAAGATATAAACAGAGAGATCAAGATATATAGATATAACTAAACATTACATCAAAATTTCATTATCGAAAGTGAAATGTTGAAAGCTTTCCTTTTGAGGTTGAGGACAAGACTAGCCTTCCTAGCATCCATGTCACCTCTGCTCCTTTACGGTCTGGGTGTTATGGATCACATGAAGAGTAGATGTGAACCAAACCATATGATGCCATTCCTCTTGTTTGGTAATTGATTCAGAAAAGGACAGAGATAATTCAGGCAATGCACTCCAGCCTCCTGGTCACAGTGAATGTGTCAGAGGCAGCACGAGACTTTAACTGGTCCAATCAAAGGTCCAGCCAGGACTTTTTGTCTGGGAGAATAGAAACTCTCATGCCAGAAATTTCTGCAGTCATTTCCAATACAAGAAGGGGACCATGGAGGATGCCAATAAAAAGAATAATCTAGAAGCAGAGCCTAGTGAAGAGTTATTCAGTTGCATGTATAAGAAAAAAACAAAACCAAAAACACCCTTTATTTCTTGAGCCAGATCAAGTCTGAGTCTATGTTTTTCATCCCATTAATATAATATGACTATGAAGTACCATGACTAGTATAAAGTAATACATACACAAAGATTAAAAGTCAAAAGAATATATAGTCTAAAGAAAATAGATAGTTCAAGGTCATGGTAGAAAACAGAACCTAAAAATTTCCTAAAAGGATTGCTGTTGTTGAATGAAATAATATACATAAATTACCACAAGGTTAAATGCACCACAAACTATCAGCGCTGACTGCGATGGCAACAGCTAACGGAACAGCAGGCCGTGGTGCAGTGCCCAGGAGAAGAGCAGATAGCGGGCTGGGGATTTAGCTCAGAGGCATAAGCGCCTGCCTTGCAAGCAGGCAGTCGTGAGTTCGATCCCCAGTACCAAAAAAAAAAAAAAAAAAGAGCAGATAGCATCCTCTTATCCTGTAAAATGATACAGCTCTCACGTGAAACAGTCTTCAAGTTTACATACAGATGTGTGGTAACAGTTAGGTTTTATTGAAAATCTACATTTGCAACTTCATATATATGTTTCTGCATAAGAATGCTCCAAGATGGCTATGATTCCCACCTGATACATCAGGAACAAACTCAGCAAGGTGTGAAGGCGTAACTTGAGTCTCTGCTCCTTACAAGGTGATGAGCACAGGTCCTGCCCTGAGCCCATGTTCATTCTCTGCCACTTTAATGTGGGCAGAGACTCAAAGGCATACAAATCATACGGACTTAGATAGTGTATGTACCACAAAGACACTACATTTCATGGATGCATTCTATATCTTAACATTTTTCTTTTATATATTTAGATCCATTTCATAATAAACCTGACAAATGGACACATTAAGGAAGAGTAATTTTTTATAAAAACAACTATGCATGATATCAGTCATTGGAAAACAGCTTCTTAGTGCAAATAAAACTAAACTGGGTTCTTAAAGCAAAGTTTGAGAGACTTTTTAACAGTATTTACAACCATATCTATGAAGTCTCACACTTTAAAAGGAACAGATAATTGTATAGTCTTTGGAGCAGTTATAAGATAAAATATGGAGGCAGTTAGAAAAATGCTACATGAAAGAAAACAAAATTGTCTTTGTTTTTTCCTTCACAAACAGAGGATGAAATTAGCAGATGAAAACTAAATGACTCCCCTAAAGAAATGTTCTCTTGATATTTATCTTTTAAAGATATGCATAAAAACTCTCCAAATAACATACACTATACAAAAGTTAGAAGACAAAATAAACTAATGATATGAGTAGTTAAATAACAATTTCATTTCTTCCTAGTCTCCTAAATGGCTTAGTGAACTCTAAAATCAATAGTATACAATGTTATTTTAAAAAATATAATAAACAAGATAATAACAACTTAAATTGGACCATAGAATGCATGTGAAAATGCTATTAAATTCTGTAATTATAGTATGAAAAATCATTTCTCTATGCTACAGTCTTTGGGCATTTAATGTCACTGCTACCTAATGCCATGTCCTATAGAAGCAGGTGCTGTCATGGTGGAGAAATAATATTAGTAAAATTAGCCTCTTGCCTACAACTCTCACCCAGGCAAGAGGCTAATTTTACTAATATTATTTCTGGGCCAATCTATAATGGCCACCTGGCTCAATGCCCTTGCTTCTCTTTCCCTCTGAGAATTTATTAAATTAATTTGAACTTACAGCTATGCATCTAACTCTGGAGCAACTCCAGCTCACAACAGGGAAGATAATGTTAATAAAAACCCCTTGTCAAGATTTGCCTGCCCCTGCACTGAATTATTGTGCCTCTAATTTTGCTCTGATTTTATTCCAGTTTTCTGTGGCTGGTTGCCTTGTACCTCAATTTCCATTGGCTGTTTGTTGGTGTTGTTGTTTAACTGTGAAGTCTCAATCTCCTTATTATGGTTCCCTTGTACTTCATGGAAGACTTCCACAGTATCCAATATAAAATGCCTATTGGAATGGCCCTTTCCTTTTTTTCAAGGATTATTTTGGTATTTAGACCACTTCCTAAAAATTTTAGAACTTGGGCTTAGTTTGGGCTATATTTCACCAGCTCCATATCACTGCTGTGCTACCTTTTTTAATACCAGTTCATAAATTCAGAATCTACTGTTCAAATTTATGGGAGGAAGTTCAGCACACTGGATAAAACTGTGATTTGTGGGCTGAGGATGTAGCTCAGATATAAATGCTTGCTTCGCACGTGCAAAGAAAGCTCTGGGTTCAATTTCCAGTATCATCTAATAATAATAATATTAATAATATTAATAATAGTGGTTTCTGTAACTCTATAATCATGTTCCCTTGTTCGCTGAGCCTGAAAGCTAGCCCACATAGGCATGACCTTAAATTTCTTGTATACCTTGATATCATCTTCAAAATGAGGATAAAGACGTTAGAACCTGCTTCAAATTAGAAGATGCAGAAACAACTCCAAACACACTAAGCCACCTTATCATTGACAAAGGGGACAAAGATGTTCACTGGAAGAAAGACAGCCCCTTTAACAATGGTACTGGAAAAACTGGTTTTCCACCTGCTGAAGGCTAAAACTAGACCCCTGCATATCACCATGCACTGAACTAAATTCAAATGGATCAAAGACCTAAATATTAAAACAGGAACACTAAATCTGCTGGTAGAGAGAATAGGCAGAACTCTTGAAGACACAGGCATAGGTAAAGACCTCATGAGCAAAACCTTGATTTCATGAGAAACACTATAAAGAATCAACAATTGGGATCTCATATTATTAAAAACTTTTGCATAGCAAAAGAAGTCGTCAACAGAGTGAAAGTGTAGCCTAGATAGTGGAAAAAAACCTTACCCACTTTTACCTCAAAGGAGTAATATCTAGAACATATAAAGAATTGAAAAAAATCAGACTCCCCCAAATTTAAAGAGCCAATCCAAAAATGAGCATCTGACATGAATAGATACTTTACAGATGAAGAACTACAAATGGGGCAAATAAATATATGAAAAAATGTTCAGCATCACTGATCATTTGAGAGATGCAAATTAAAACAATGCTGAGATTCTATCTCACTTCAGAAAGAATGGCTACCATCAAGAAATCAACCAACAGAGCCAGGTTCTGCCATGGGGATCAGGAAGAGACTCAGCAAGAAGACAAACCATGCCTTCCCATGAGGCAGGCTCTGCCATGGGAATTGGGAAGAGACTCAGCAAGCAGATAAACCACCTTCCTGTGAGCCAATCAGTGCATAGGCTGGGAAACCAGAAGAGCACTCCCCACCCCATCCTTCCATAAGCAACTGGCTGATTCAGAGGACTCAGGGTGAGATGATAACAACTGAGGTGGAAGGAATACCTTGATACTTGTATTGTTTGATTGACTTTACAGACCTAGGGTTGGTGGTCTGGCATCTATTTAGAGGATGGCAGTGTGCACTGTGGCAACTGGGGGATTTCTCCCTGTCTTATTTGTGAAATCCGATGTTTTGTTTCATTAACTGTTTTGTTTTAGTCTCATATCTGGTAACCTGAGAGCTGTTTTGAAGATAACAATATGCAGTATAACAACCATTGTTAAATTCCTATCATCTTGTTTTGAAAACTTATATAGCTAATTGTTGGTGGGATTTTTTTTGTTATTGTTATTTTGCTTTTGTTGGTGTTTCTTAGGTTTGTTTGCTTCTTGACTTTTCTGTTTTTCTTTTTTCTCTTTAAAAAAAAATTAACCAATAACAAATGCTGGCAGGTCTGTGGGGGAAAAGGAACACTTCTCCACTGTAGAGTGTAGATTGGTACAACCACTGTGGAAATCAGTTTGGAGATTCCTAAGAAAACCAGGACTAGAGGTCCCATTTGATCCAGCTATTTCCCTTCTTGGTATCCTCCCAGAAGAATTCAAAACGTCATACCTCAGCAATATTTGTGCACCTATGTTTACAGCAGCACAGTTGATATGTAATAGCTAAACAACTCAAATGTTCATCAACTGATGAATGGATAAAAAAGATGTGTTTTTTTAGTACACTGGAGTACTACTCATCCAAAAATGATAAACTTAAGTATTTATAGCTAAATGGATGAGAGTACGTGAGACAGTACTCTCAAGTGAAATAAACCAGACAGATGTGTAAATATCACATTGTCTCTCTGGTGTAAGACACTGAAAGTGTGAATAAAAATTAAAATGTATAATAGATATTGTCAAGTAGAAATAAATTGTTTAAAAGAAAGATGAATGGGGTTGGGAAAGGAACGGAAGAGAAAAAATGAGACGAAAAAAAGTTAAAGTGGAAACAAAGCTTTGTAAATGAGGGAAAAAAAGACTGAAAGGGGGAAGGGAATGAGAAAAAAAGAGGAACGAAGATATGTCATGTACAGGGACAAGTTCCCTAAGATGAATGTGATAATTATGTATATCTAAATTGTACCAATAAACTTACTTTTTAAAAAAGACAGAGCCTGCTTCAAACATGAACATATAATGATACTGTGTCTAATAGATAATGACCACTAAACAAATGTTATCTGTTGCTATTATTTTGGTTCCTGTACACCCATCTACAGAATTATAGGCTGTATTACTATCTTTAGGCCTTTACTCAAAGCTGAAGATCATAGACCCTGTATCTATTCCATTCTGCTCTGTTTTTGTACTTAGATATGAATCCCTCCTTCCTAATGAATTTGTAATAAACTGGATCACTTTCCTAAACAAGGAAAGTAATAAGGGGCTGAAATTTATTTCCTGCAGCTATATTCTTTTCCTAACAGAAAGGGGCTGTTATTCAACCAGCCTAAACCTGTTCGTACTTCTAGTATATTTATGAGATGCTACTTTTATAGGCACTCTGTCATCATGGCTTATCTTGAAGAACAGCTGGGGTTTAGCTTTCAAGCAGATTATCTGAAAGTTACACAAAATCAGGCCAAAACATGATAGCAGCTTTGAGACTGGGCCTACACTCCATTCCTATGAGACCACTTAGATTCTCAATCCTGGAGCTTTTACGCTGTGATTCAAGAGGTAGAATCTGAAAAAAGACACGTAGGGACCTCTACATCTTCACAAAACATGAATGAACTTACTAACTATAAATAAACATAAAGATGAAATGATACTAACACTCACATGATTCTGTTCTTATTCGACACAATGTTTGTACCACTATTCATACATGTGACAATAACTTGGATTGATAAAGCCTTAAGATAATGCCATTTATTTCTAATATTTTAGTGCTTTATCACAAGGTCTATTACATGTGACACCTTTAAAAGCAAAAGAACCAGCATTAATGTGCATTCTTTTTTGAGACAGGATCTCACTCTGTAGCCCAGACTGGCCTTGAACTCACAGCAATCCTCCTACCTCTCCTCCCAAGTGCTGGGATTACAGGCACGCACCACTGTGCCCAGAAGCAATGTGCATATTTTATAAGTGGAATGAAAGACAAAATGATTTATTCCAAACTCATGAGGAAGGTTTAAACAAAAGTTTGGTTCCGAATACCTAATACCTAATACTTAAACTGCTTTTGGAAGCATAAACATCTAGGATTAAATACCTTAAAACACACAGAGTTATTTCAGCTGGATTTTAAAACTGTATATATCCTGATCCTGATAGCCCAACTTGTAACTCTGAAGTAGGCAATTTCCAGATTCAACTCCCATTCAACACCTGTGGACAGATCTTCAGAATATGCGGATCTTCAACAAAACATCATACGAAAACCCAACTCAAGGATTCAGGCTGTTTTTCGTTACACCAACCAAATGTGTTGACAAAACTCTAAATCAGCTTAGAGAAAACACAACACACTTCTCTAAGCCTGACAATGGGTGTGCTATTAAGTTGAGGTTAGGTCTGTGAGGCTGAGACAAGAGGACCACAAGGTTGAATACAGCCAGGGAAACTGAACGACTTAGTGAGACTCTGTCTCAAAACAAAAGTTACAAAGGACTGGGGACATAGCTCAATGCTCTGGGTTCAATCCCCAGCACCCCACTTCTCCCCACACACATAAAGGCACGGGGTACTGGGAGTGCTACTGTGATTTTCAGTATCACTCCTCCAACCCTGATATAGGAGTAATTTTGATACTGTGCTCTCAGAGTTACTGGTAAGGCTGACTTGCTGTAAGGAAGTGATGGGTGAGAACTTGAAGGAGGAAGCAGGCACTGCCAAATCTGAACCTGCAGCAGCACCTCAAAAGACTGCCTTTCATTCCCAGGGGTGGCCTCTCTCACCTCTCACGGTATCTACTTCTCCTCCCTTTGGTTTCACCTAGGGATTGATTACTCAGCTTCATCTTGTGACCCACAACCTATGAATGACCCTGCTGTTACTTTGCAGGGTCAGATAACAGAAAGTGCATTCACAACTCTTTCAAATTAACACTTCTTTCTTATCAGGAATGCCTCGACTTTATTCCCTACATCAACACATTATTGAAAGTTCTGTACTGTAAATTCTTTGCCCTTCCTGATTCTCTGCCCTTTGGGGCCTGCCTACAGCCAGTCATAACAACAGATTTTCTGTCAGAGGAAACTTCAGCCTCACAAATGCGCACAAATTTTCCTGATCTTCAACATCTTTGCGGTGGGTCCAGATTTATCCAGAACAATCCATTTTTTCTCATTCACGTATTTCAGCATATATTTTTTGATCTTGAATCTTGAACATAGGGTTGCTACACTTCCCAACACAGCCAGTACACTGGGAATTTACAGCGACACAGTGAGGTCTTGGGCGGCACTGGTGCCACTCCAGGACGTCTGCAGTGAGCACAACAGCTAAGTCTTGCATGCTTATAACAGACTTTGCTTTCTCACAAACTTCCCCATGTTTTCTCTAAATATTTACCTTAAAGAAGGCTCCAAAGTAGCAACTCTACTAACGTAAAGCATTAGCTAGATACAGTAGGGAATTTAACGCTGGATTACCCTACCACCCCCTGGATTTTCTGCAGTGAGTTATTAATTCTGTATTAGCTTCTTATATTAATTGGCATCTTTTAGAATGTCCTCCTTCATTCCTTCCCCATACTTAGAAAGTGAAAGCTCACTTTATTATTTGTCTAATAATTAAGCTAACTGTCTTAGCTTCTTATATTATCTGACATCTTTTAGAATGTCTCCCTTCATTCCTTCCCTATTACTGTATACTTAAAAAGCAAAATCTCATTTTATTATTTGTCTAAGAAAAGAAATCTTTAAAGCACTCCAGAGCCAAAATGATTACCACTAATTGGGAGAAACCCTTGTCAATATGTTCTCTCATTAGTGTTGTAATATAATATCCTATATTATCCAATTATTCCCTTTAAACACCTATCATAAATAACGGTTATTAGCAATTTAATATTTTTGAGCCTCTAAGAATTGAACCCAAAGGCATTTGAGCTACTTTGCCAGTTTCTTTCTTAAATTTGCCATTTTGAGACAGGGTCTCACTAAGTCACTAAGTTGACCAGAGTAGGCATGAACCCAAGATCCTCCTGCCTCAGCCTACGGTAGTACTGAAATTACAGGATTACTACCATGCCCAGCTGCAATTTAATTTTTGAATACAAAAAGTGGAAGTTATAAATGTTATTCAATGAGTTGGCATTGCACTAGTACAGAAGCAAAAGAGCAGAACCTCAGCATGATAATATCACTGAAACATAAAGAAATCATAAAAATATCTGGAACATGGCAAAACTGTTAAAATTATTACGCTGGGCCTGTCACTCATCATCTATTACAAGAAAACAAAGGTGTTATGGAATTTTATTTATAATTAATATTTTAAAACATTTTATTTTCTGTGACTTAAATGGTTAAAAATATAGGTTTTTTCAAATTATCCCACTAATGATGGAAAACCATGCAAATCTGGCTCCTTTTCTCTTCCAACCAGACCCACTCTGGCCTGTGGCCTCTTGGATCACTCCTGCCAAAGACCTGAGTGTGTTGCCCATGGCCAGAGTGAGAACCGTTGGAAAGCAACTTCTGCATCTTGGCACTGTGTGTTTTCCAGTAACAACAGATGCCTAGCATGCTGCAGACAATTCTTGAACTGACTGGATCTGGCATTCACCAGGGCCAGTCAAAAAGCCCTGTCATACCTGTACCCAGGTAGTCCCTCCCTGACCATCCTTCACTTATTTAGGATTTGAAGACTATCGATATCCAAACATAAGGCAGGAAGGGGACATACAAGCAATTAATCCCCATTCTCCTCCTTCCTGCTTACTTTTTTGGCCCCATAATCACTAACACCTATAGATACTGTACTGTACAACAAACTTATAATGAATAAGGCGACATAACCCACAGATAAGGAATGAGGTGCGATGGTTGATTAAGTTAATTTGAGTAAGAGAAGCTCAAATAAACTGGCTCAGCAATCAGGGTGTGGAAGACCCACCCCGGGGCAGCTTGGCACCTGGATGGTAGAAGAGGAAATGCAGTAAGATGACTGGCTTCTGCTTTCTCGGCAGAGCTCCAGTCTTTGCCCTCATTCAGCATATCACCTCCTGGGTTCCAGCACACATACTCCAGCTTCTGGCACAGATCCTTCAGGCCTCCAGTGTAGACCCTTCAGCCTTCATTGTGGATCCATCGCCTTCCTGCTACAGACTCACAGGACACTGCAGTGAGCTCCGGAACCGGACCGCATCCTGCGGCCTCCAGCGTGCAGACCCTTCTGCACTCTTCCCCATCTGACTCTGGGTGGCCACTGTAAGCCAATCTTGTAAATTCTTACATATTTGTGTATCTTGTGCCATATCTGTTTCTCTACAAACACTAACTCTTACAAGAGGCTTATGAAGGTTTAAAAAGTAGGATCAAGTTTCACACAAAGATAAAATGCTTTGAGTGCAATCTTAGTGTTAAGACAGGATTAATATTACAGAATCTCAATTCCAGTGTTTGAGTATTAAATCTTGAAGTACTTCACATTCAAATAAATCTCAAATTCAGGATTTGCCTCATTTTTTACTCACTGTCTTTTATTATTGCTTATATGTTTGAATATATCCCAATGCAATACAAATAAAATAAATTTATTTCATTTAGTAAATAAATATTCGTTAAAAGACAGTCCTACTATAGTTACTGTGGGATACTAGCAAAAAAAAATAAATTCTCCAAAAACTATGAAGGTAGTATTTTTTGGTAAGAAACTACTGCCTTCCAAATTACTGGGAAAATTGCTTCCTAAATTAAAGATGATCCACTGAATATTAAATTAAAAATGAGAGAGAATAAATGTTCTTTAGGTCAATTGGTATTCAGTTTCCTCTCATTAAAAATAATTCTGAAAGAACTTAAAATTTTAGTGGGAAATCATGTAAGACAAAGCTGGGCTTCTCCAGAAGGACAATCAATGCTGCAACCACTTCTAATACAGTGCTGTAGTATCAAGTGCTTAATGTTATTTAAATTTATACCAGTATCCAGATTCTGGACTCATAAAGAAAGCAAGTTTTCAGATTCCTGAAATTTACTCTGAATAGCTAATAGGAAAAGTGATCTGGGAAAAAAAAACCCCAACATCTAGATTTACTGTATAATTTTTGTAAGTTACATTTTTGGAAAGAGGTAGGAAGCAAGTAAATTCTAAAGATAGGCTTTTATCTTAGTTATGTAAATCCAACTATCTTATTTCTAACCTTGGAAAAAGAGTAGCTCTTTCTTATATTAGATGCTTCATTTCTCACTATTTAAGATTAGCTGAACAAAAGAGTCAATGTTGAGAATTCAATGAAATTAATTTAAAAAATTCAAATTGAGCTAATGAGAGCTAGAACTAATTCCAATTTCTGCTGTTTCCTGGGAGAATCTCACTATTCTTTTAATGATACAGAGAAAGGGAAGAAAAAGATTGAAATTCTAGTTGTGAGATAGGGCTGTTACTCCCCAAATTCATGGCCAAGCTCTGAGATGGCTGCAAAGGAAAAGAAAAGGTACCCTGGGAAATAGGAGGTGACGAACTTGAGGTGAGGGAGCGTCGAGAGGGAATGAATGGTGTAAGAGGATCCTTAGCAAAACCTATAAAATGTGTAGTGAAGGAATGTGCAGTCTAAACCATAGAGGATGGGGCTTTATGCTTGTACTGACATGGTAGATCCAGGTCTCCAGAGACACACAAAGGGGACCACACAGTGAAAGGCCTGAGAGCTAGAAGGAACTGTGAGCACAGCTTCAGATGGATCAGGCTCTAAGCCAACTTGGACTTAATACTTAGATTTCTGAAAGCTGAGGAGATCTTTGAGATATCTGAGCTACATATACAGTGGATCTTTGAGTTACAACCAACCTCATATTTGCACAGGTTAGGTTATGACTAGAATTTTAGGTTTAACTTGTGACCAAAGTCTTGAGTTATGACACAAATGTCAGCTATTTGCATGGTTGTAAACAAGGACTCATGATGACAGAAAAGCATGTGTAAGGGTAAATAAGTGTTAGGCTAAGTCCATGTACATGTGTTTGTGGACCTGATTTCAGTCAATGCTTTATATAATTACTGCTATCAAAATGGCACTCCAAAAAGCTAGAGAAGAAGCTAAGAAAGGCAGAGAAGGTAAAGAAGACAATCACAATAAAAAAGGGAGAAAATTGTGGAGAAATATGAAAGTGGCATTCATGTGACTGATCTTGCTAATATGTATAGCATGTCCAAAATCTATCATCTCTGGTAAGTGGCTGTGGTCTGACAAGCCGCGGTCACCCCAGGCCAAGAAGCAAGAAGCAACAGTGTTTCCTGAGATCCACGCCATGTTGGAACTTAGGGCGCTGAGCAAACCAGCAACCAGCCTGCCACCCTGATAAGTGACTGTGGTCTGAAAAGCTGTGGCCACTCCAGGGCAAGAAGCAAGAAGCAACAGCATTTCCTGAGATCTGCACCATGTTGGAACTTAGGGTGCTGTCATGGTTATGTTGGTGGCCCCCAGGCCTCATGTATTTGCACTGTGCATTTGTGATTGGTTCATTGTCTAGCGCTTGAATTGGTGGTATCAGTGCTACACCCTCCCAGGGGGTGGAGCCAGGATGTGATGTAATGGAAGGAAGAAGGGGTATCTCTCTCTCTTACTGGTTTCCGCTTGCTGTTTGCAGCCACCATGAACTGCGGCCCCGCCGTGCCACCCTGCCTTGGAGCCAACTGAGTACGGACTAAAACCTCCAAAAACTGTAAAAAATAAACCTTTCCTTTCCCAACTTTGGGCATCAGATATCTTGTCTCAGCAACGAGTAAAAAGTAACTAAGACAGGCACTGAGCAAACCAGCAACCAGCCTGCCGCCCTGGTAAGTGGCTGTGGTCTGGCAAGCCACAGCCACCCAGGGCAAGAAGCAAGAAGCAATAGCGTTTCCTGAGATCTACACCATGCTGGAACTTACGGCACTGAGCAAACCAGCAACCAGCCTGCTGCCCTGGTAAGTGGCTGTGGTCTGGCAAGCCGCAGCCCCCCCAGGGCAAGAAGCAAGAAGTAACAGCGTTTCCTGAGATCCACACCATGTTGGAACTTAGGGCACTGAGCCAACCAGCAACCAGCCTGCCACCCTGAACTTTGGAAACGCAATGGTAAATTCATCAGAAAGAAATAGCAGGTGAATGTGGCAGACGTTGGGCGGCCAGAAGGAGAGACACCCTGGTGCCTCGGGACCTGCACCATGCAGTTGACTCGGGGTGCCCGGAGAACAAGGAACTCCTCCCCACTCTGGGGGGCGGCTGCGAGTCTGCTGGTATGCGGGTTGAGAATCAAACATCTCATGTCATCCTGTCCGCCGTCCGGTATGTCCTCCCCTTCTCCCCCCCCCCCCCCCCCCCCCCCCCCCCCGCTTAGCAAGTGGGAGCCAGTGAACTACACATCTTGTGAAAAGATTGGCTATGTTATTTAGTATGAACTCCTCATATGCAAAGATATGGACAATCATTTGGGAGAAAACAAGAGACAATATGACAGATAGTAAAGATCTCTGGTTGTCTAGTTTATGCTTTTTATGAAATTTATGCTTTCTTATGTCCTGTTCTGTTTTGTTGTGTTTAATTTTACCCCTTTTAAAGTAAAATTTTAAAAAAATCTATCATCTCCACAATCTTACAAAGAAAAGATTTGTATGAGGAAGCTAGTGTTGCTAAAGGCGTTACGCAAATTAGTAAGTCATGATCAACAGTGTTAGACAAGGTAGAAAGGCTATAAGTAAGGTAGATAAACAAAAAGCAGATGGCAGGTTTTAGCTTATATGAGTCTATAATTTGTGAAAAAACTAGGGCTATAAATGCACATCTTATAAAGGACAATCCATCAATGAGTAATAATGATAAAACATTCCGTGCCAGTGAGGATGGTTTTAGACTTTTAAAAGTGAGAACTAGGGTTCATTGCGTAACTAGGCACGGTAAAGCAGCCAGTGCTGATAAGAGGGTGCTGAAACTCACACATAATACTTAGAAATGATCATGTAAAAAAATGGCTGTTGCTCTTAAGTTTTCAGCTGTGATGAAACTGGCATTTTTCTGGAAGAAAATGCTCAGAAGAACATACATTACCCAGGAAAGGAGAAAATGCCAGGCCACAAGCCAGTGAAAGATAGGCTAACCTTATTGCTATGTGCCAGTGCAGGTGGTGACCTCAAGATAAACCTCTCTTGGGCTGGGGATTTAGCTCAGTGGCATAAGCACCTGCCTGGCAAGTGCAAGGTCATGAGTTCGATCCCCGGTACCGCAAAAAAAAAAAAAAAAAAAAAGATAAACCTCTCTTGGTTTATCATTCAGAGAGTGCTAGAATGTTCAGGAAACATAAAATCATGAGGAATACCCTACTGGTTATATGGAGAGCTAACGCAAAATCCTGGATAACAAGAGCATTTTTTACTGAGTGGATCAGTGGATGTACCGTACCGTTAAGAAATGTCAGGACAAAGGTTTACCATTCAGGCTCTCCTCATCATGGGCAATGCTCCTGCTCACCAATGATATTTGAAGAAGAATTGGTTAAAGAATTCCCGTGGCTCTCAGTCAAGTTCCTCCCACCTAATTGAACTCCCCTCCTACAGCTTATGGGCCAGCAGGTTATAGCTGCCTTTAAGAAACTATGCACCAAGGAACTGTTCCTGAAGTGTTTCCAGATGTTCTCAGATACAGATTTAACCCTTAAAGAGTTCTGGAAGGAACATTACAGCACCTTTTCTTGTGTGGGGTTAACTGAGAAATCCTGGGCCAATGTCTCTCTAAGGACACTGTGATCTTCCTGGAAGAAAGTGTAGCCTCAAACTGTACAGGAGAGAGACTTTGAAGGCTGTGTAGAGGAGCCTAAGCCTTCAGTTGACCCTGTGGTTGACATCATTTCACTATAGCAGAGTCCACAGGTTTGCGGGGAGACAAGCGGTGATGTGGAACAACTGATGGAGACACACTCAGAGGAATTATCTACAGAGGAACTTCAGCAACTTCTGGCTGAGCAAGAGAATGGTAGGTAAGGAACTTTCTGAGAGGACTTATCAACAATCAGTGCTGCAAAGTTCTTCTTCTGAAATAAAAGAAGTCCTGAAAAAATGGACAGAGCTATAAACATTTGTAGAGAAGACTCACCCAAACAGAAAAAGTCAATTGTACATTCACTTGCTAATGACAATGTCATGTCATACTACAGAACAGTGTTAAAGGAAAGACAGAAACAAGCAACCTTAGACCAGTTCTTACTTCTAAAAAGGGTAGTGAACCAGAAGCAGGTCTTAGTGGGCTACCGACGCTCCCAAGGAAAGGACAGCAGACATCCAGATTCCTAATGTTCTTCTGGAAGGGGACTCTCCTTCCATACCATAATCACCTTCCATGTCATCCTTCCTTTCTGCAAGCCAAAGATGTCAGCCTGAATGGTGAATACAGTATGAAACTATTGTTTTCTAGTAAACTAGGCATATTTTATAACTTTTTGATAAACACTAGGAAAATTATTGGTGTTTCTGGTAAATTAGGCACATTATACAACCTTGTTTCATTATGTAAAAGTTAGTTAAGAGGTGATTTGAGAGGTTCAGAACAGTATGGGCATCTCCATTATTTTTCATGGGAAAAATAGGCTTGATTTACAACTGACTTGAGTTACAACCAGCCCTTGCAAGTGAACTGAGTTTGTAAATCAAGGATCCACTGTAATAAAAGGGCAGCACACCAATAAATGCTAGGTAAAATCAGTTGGTAAATCCCATTCTTCTCCTAGTTCCATCCTTTCCAAACATGAACAATACAGCTACAATAATGGCATTTTCTAACTTCTACAATAATGGCAATTCTAACTTTTGGAAGTTAGAATTTGGATCAAATCCTAACTCTTCTCTTTCCTAGATAATGAAGCTTGAACTAGTCACTTAACTGAGCCTCAGTTTCTCCATTCAATAAAAACATGGCAATATGCACCTTGCAACACATGGCATATACTAAATGCTTACATAAGTATGAGGTCTGATTGAAAAGCACCTTTATGTTTAAACTTTTAAAAAATGTTACAGCAAAAGACACATTGCCATTATTCTCCTTCAAAATACTACCCCTTCCTTTGAAAGCACACACTGCATTGTTCTTAACACTTTCTGAAGCAGTTCTGGAAGCATGCCTTACTGAGTACTTTTAGTTGTGCTCTAATAGCTGCCTTGATGTCCTGAATCAATTTTAAAATCCTACTTGGTAATTAACTTAACAGAGAGTTGACAGGCTAGCCTTGTATGACTATGACTTTTCTTAAAGAAGATATATGTGTGTGTGTGTGTGTGTGTGTGTGTATTTAAACAATGACTATATTAGTCAGCTACTCACAAAATCCTTCTACATACAAAGCATTCTGAATTCAGTGACTTACAACAAACAGAAAGCACTGATTCTCATGTTCACAAGTCAGTATGCTGTTTTGTCAGACTGAGGCAGGACTGGATGAGGAACTGCCCTTGAGGCACAGGTGAGGCTCTGGCTTGCTTCATCTGTGTTCATGTTGAGACTCTGGCTGATGGAATACCAGCAGTCCAGAAAAACCTCTTTTCCTGGGGATTTAACTCAGCAGCATAAGTGCTGGACTGGCAAGCATGAGGTCATGAGTTTGATCCTCGGTACAAAAAAAAAAATCTCTTTTGCTCACAAATTACCAGTGTAAAAAACACAAGCCAAACCATTCAAGCATACTTAAAGTGTTATGTTACATGCACTCACATTTATTCATTTAAGTCAAGTCCCATGGCCAAACCCAGCCTCAGTGGACTGAGATTAAACAATAATGCAAAAGTACTCAACAGTGAATACTAAAATCAGAACTAGTTGGGAAAATTAAAATAAATTATAAATCTGTATTTTTATATTTGATAATATTCATATTAATCAAACCTCTGAAAAGACAGATCTTATGGAAATTAAGGAGAAGATCCTCGAGAGGTGAAGCACTAATTCTGATATTCTAAAATGAAATTTTCTGGTATTTCATTACTAAAGAAATGAGGTAAGTGAGGCTTCAGATGTTCATTTATACTATATAGGAAATTATTTCAAACATATTTTCTGTGTTTTCATTCTGTCTTTACTCAAAGTGCTCTACTGAACCATCAAAAACTAACTGATAACATTATTAAAAGAGAAGATAGCATGTAGTCCCAGGACTGAGAAGGCTGAGGCAGGAGGATTTCAGTGAGTTCAAGATCAGACTGAACTACATAGCAAGGCCTTGTTTCAAAAAACAGAAACAAAACAAAACAAAAAAGAAAAAAGATAACAAATATTTACTATTTTATGAGATTTGCAGTAGAATACATATCTGCTACTTAAGAAAATTCTTAAGTATGTGGGGAAAAGCTTTAATATACCTCATTTATTTAAAAGGAACTATAAAATACAAGATTGATTTAAAAAGAAAAATGAGACATTAAGTCACATAATAAATACTTTGAAGTTTAAGAATTTTGAATAAACTTAAAATTTTAGGTTGAGAAAATAATATAAAACAGTCAAAAGAGCATCAATTTGTTTTCAGTCATAAATTATTCAGTGTGTGCTTAGAGAAATGATTTTAATTAAAAAAAGATTATACTTGGGTATTAATATGATAAAATATGCTGGTATTTTAAATTTTATGTTGTCATAGTAATGAACAAAAAATTCCTTGGTAATATAAAAATAAGTTTAACAGAAAATTTTTGTTTCTAGGCTTTCATTATTCTGTAACCCAGGACCTTAAATGTAACCATGTCAAGTATCTATTTTAATGATTAGAGACCCCTTAGGACCAACTGCTTTGGCCAAAAGTGTCATGCACATAACCAATGGGTAAAAGTATAGCATTCGGTATTAATTCTAATGAACTAACCTGTGAGCTATATATTATTTGTATTCTACTTCCTCATATTATTTCTCTGTTTAGAACCCTCCAATAGATCTGCTTACATGAACAAGTCTCAAATCCAAATTTTTGGTGGCATTTCAAAACTCATCATTATGCTGTCTCAATTTATTTTTCTGAAATTATTGTTTCACCTGTCCCATATTATGAGTGCATTATTCATGCTAAATTGATATCACGCTTCAAAAACATGCCCTAAATGTGTTACGTCTCTCCTTGCGAACCAAGCAACCAATCTCTCTGTATAATATTTGACCCATTTAAAAAATTCTATTTAGAGAAAAAAAGCAAAACAGAAAAAAGGGTAGAAATAATACAGAATTTAAAAAATAACAGTAAGAAATGACTAGTCAAAAAAAATAACAGTAAGAAATCACTAGTTGGTAAATTACATATTGTTAGAAGTAGTTGTCCAAGTTGCAAAATCAAAGCATAAAAAAAGACAATCAAACAATGATAGTAAAAACTATTCTGTTTGATGAACTAACAAAAACTTAGTAGTATGGTTATCTATCTTTCACACTTAAACATACAGTTATATCCTTTAGAGCATTTTCTTTCCTTTTCATTATTACAATATCTATTATACATTTTGTATCTTATTACTCTTTCAGTTTTTTATTACTATTTTTTATACCAGAGAAACAATATGATATTTACAAATGTGAGTCTGATTTATTTCACTTACAAGAATAGTCTCAAGTTGTCTCCATTTATCTATGAAAGCCTCAAGGTCATCCTTTTTATAGCTGAGTAATACTCCATTGTAGAAAAATACACCTTTTTTATGCATTCTGCAGTGGATGGGCATTTTGGTTGTTTCCAAGATTTAGCTATTATAAATTGTGCTGCTATTAACATGGGTGCATATATATTGCTGTGATTGACCTTTTCAATGATGGCAGCCATTCTTTCCAGAGTGAGATGAAATCTCAAGGCTGTCTTAATTTGCATTTCTCAAATGACCAGTGATGGTGAGCATTTCTTCATGTATTTATTTGCCATTTGTATATCGTCATCTGAGAACTGTGTGTTCATCTCAGATGCCCATTTTTGGAGAGGGTCTTTGAATTTGGGGGGTTTGATGTTTTCCAGTTCTTTATATGTTCTGGATATAAGTACTTTGTCTGAGGGGTTGTTGGCTAAAATTATTTACCATTCTGTGGGTTTTCTTTTTGCTTTGTTGGTGATTTCTTTTGAAGAGCAAAAACTTTTTAATAAGATAAGATCCCAGTTGTTGACTCTTTGAAGTATTTCCCATGTGATTTGTGCTATGTTCATGAACTCTTTGCCTACCCTTATGTCTTCAAGATCTCTACCTACCTTGTCTTGTAGCATATTTAATATTTAGATCTTTGACCCATTTTGACTTTAGTTTAGTACATGGTGATAGACATGAGTCTAGTTTCAGTCTTCAGCATGTGGAAAGCCAATTTTTCTAACATCACTTATTAAAGAGGCTGTCCTTTTTCCAATGAGCATATTTACTGGAATTTTTCTTTTCTTTTCTTTTCTTTTGTACTGGGGATCGAACTGATGACCTCACGCTTGCCAGGCAGGTGCTTATACCACTGAGCTAAATCCCCAACCTGTCCTGTGAACATGTTTAGCCCCTTTGTATTTGACCCATTTTTTAAGGATCTTCTCAAGTCCCATCTCTTACATGAAGATTTCCCAGTGGACTTCATCTTCCAAGTAGCTTGTCTAGCTCTAATCTTTGATAGCATTTATTATTTGTCTGTGTGCATGAAATTTAACACATAGCTAACTTGAATTATTGAACTTTCACAACATATTTTATCATCCACTTATTGATCCTAATGGCTTTAAGTATAAATTCCATATCAAAGATGCATATTCTAGGTTGTCTGTGACACTGATGATATCATGTTACCTCTGTGTCAGCCCTAGATTGTCTACCTTCAGGCCTGTTATTAGAGAGATAAGACAAGAGGAAGCAAGACAGGAAGGGGGGAGGAGAGAGCTCATTTAATTAAGATACTCTAATTGGATTTCCACTGTATGTAGCAAAATACAATCCTAAATGATACAGCTTAACATTTATGAGCAAAAATTTTAGATTATCAACAATTGTTTAATGTTTTTCTGTGAAAAACTCAGAAAAATAAAAATCTTTTAGTAAAAGCAAATAACTAGAAAATAGGATATAAAACAAATTCATTTTTTTGCACAGCAACATTCAGAAAATATGGGAAAAACTTCCACTGAGAATAGCAAAAAAAAAATTTTTTTTTTTGAGATAGGGTTTTGCTGTATAGTTCAGGGTGGCTTTGAACTCAATGTGTAGCCCAGTTTGGCCTCAAACGCACAGTGATCCTCCTGCTTCAGTCTCCCAAGTGCTGGGATTACAGGCATGTGCCATGACACCTGGCAGGAAAAGACATTTTGAAATAAGCAAAATAAGGATATGCATGCAACAGCCAAGTAGAGAAGACTAAAAATGTCATTAGGAGCTTTAAAAAAGCCTTGAACAGATGTATACATGCACATATATACATATATATACATACATATTATTTATAGGTATATTCTATAAATACATGTACCTTCCCCAAAATCTTTACATTCAATATAATATCAATAAAAAATAAAGTTGCAAAACAATTCGAATTTATCTGTAAGATGATCAGCTGTTAGGTTAGCCAAACATCTAAGAAAAAAGTTGTCATTCACATAGACCTCAATTGAAACATGTAAACTCTCAGTGATTAAAACAGTATGGATCTGGCCCAGGAAAAAAACAAATCAATCGAACTAAATTTAAAATACTAAGAACAGACAACTTATTTATATGAATTACTGCTTATGACAAAATTGGCATGTTAAACTTATAAATTATTTAACAAAGAATTTTAGAAAAAAATTAAGTTAGATTCTTGCTTCATAATATGTAAGATAAATCATATTTTGTTTTAAGTGGAAATCATCAACTACTAAAAGAAAACAGTGCTGAATAATTTTGAAATATTTGTACTAGGAAGCAATTTCTCAACAAAAACTATTACTAAAGCAGAAACCGTAATAAGACTGACAGACTGGACTCACAAAAATGCAAAACTATTTTTTGGCAAAAAAAAAATCCACAATAAATAAGTATGAAAGATAACTTTAAAAAAAAAGAAAGATAACTTTAAATGATCTAATTTAAACAGTATGAACTTTATTAAATGAATTTATTTCATATATCAATATGATAGAATATCTTGCAGCCACTAGTAGTAAATATAATGACATGTAAAGACAATAACATACCTAAATATATATGGTGCTTTAGTTTAATGAAACATTTATACCTACTTATAAATTTATACAACTTTTTGTGCAGTGGTATTATAATGGATATTTTCTCTTTATTGATCTATTATCTTCTTTTTCCCCTAAAGGTAAGTATGTACTACCTCTTAATAAAAAGAAATATTTTTAAACTCTTGTGGTGAAAACAGCAAGACATTTTTGGCAAAAAAAAAAAGAATGAACATCTCTTATAATGAGTGATTTCTATAGTGAGATTATAGGGAACTAAAATTTTCTTCTTTACATAAACTTCTGGAGTATGTTGTACAGGAATCTATTTGCTGTTTTTGCTAAAGTGAGATAAACTTAGATTATCAAATGCATTTGGCTTCTATACAGCTGCAGACTGCATGACTACTTTATAAAAGGAAATAGGCCGACTCAGCGGATGAACTGATCATCAGCTCCTCTACTTCCATCCTGGTGCCTGGCTCACATTCAGTAAACTGCACATGCTGTCAGAAATCAACTCCTTTCTTTCCTTTTCTGTAGCGCTATCACTCCTATTTGACGCTGAGAACTGGTAAGCAGACAGGAAAGCCTACAAAGAAGACTACTACAAAATGATGGATATGTGTTTATTCTAGCACGCACAAATGCATTGTCAGCTGTGAAGGGCAAAGGAGAGCACCTTTGGGGTTCCAGGATGACAGGTGAACTTCTAAAACTGTAAAGCAAAACAAAGTAGAACTTCTAAGTGCAATTTGAGAGTGATCTATGACGACTGTTTCTTGCAATGTGAAAAGCAATGCCCCCACTTGGTTATCCAAAATCATACTTACCATATATGTACTGTCAAAGAAATTAGTAAATTTTCTGAAGGATTCCCACATCTCCACAAAGAAAAATCCAAGCAATGGGAAGATCGTTAAGATAGTCCCCCAGCATCAAATGGAAAACAATCCAAATTTTGCTCTGCTAATAAAAGTAACACTGCCACTACTAGTAACCTAAATTCATTCATTCCGCATTTATTCATTCCTTTTTTCATTTATAATTAATACCTACTCTGTGTCAAACACTACAGCAGGCAGTAGGTAGAACTTAGAATCACTGCTCATCTAATACAAACATACTATGTTCTTGATTAAAATTCTGTCCCAAATAAACTAGGTAAGAGTAAATTAGGGGAGCCGAGACAGAGAGAAAGAGAGAGATTGATTTCCTGGCCTCATGAAGCATGCATATTTGCTGTATTTGAACTGTCAAGCACTGATTGTGACCTGCACTGCCAATCAATTAGGATGGAAATAATGCATTTTAAAGTTGTATAATAAAGCAATGTCATGTAACATGCAGAGAAATGGTAGACATCTTAAGACATTTAAAACTCAAATCAGGTAAGGAAAACCAGTTATTATTTAGTAAATGAATCACTTCTAATAATATATGAACAGTAACACATAAGATTCTGAACATCATTATTCTCAAACAAAAACATAAATTATGTACTTAAATACTGAACTAAAAACACCAGTCATAGCCAGGATAGGGCTGGGCTGACCATTCCACTCTTCCAGCCATGATAAGAAAAGCAGAATGCTTAGCAGATCAGATCAGCAAAGCAAAATCAACAGCAGTGAGGCTTCTCCTAAAAATAAGGACAAGCTGAGCAAGCGGCAGCGCGAGTGAGCAGCGGGTGCGCCAGAAAGAGAACAAGTCAGCGTCTCCTGTGAGTCTACAGGTGCGTGGGCTGAGAATCAAACGTGTGGTTCCCCCCCACCCCGTTAGCAACTGGAAGGTGTCCAGGTCAGCCAGAGTTGACAGCAACTAAATGCTTGTATCGTTGGGTTGATTATGCTGACCTGGGGCCAGAGGTCTGAGCAGCTCGTGGGAGGATGACACTATGCAATACAGCAAATATGGGGAATTTCCTTCTGTCTTCTCTTCGAAGGCAAGTATTGTTTTCACTGTTTTGCTTTGTTCTGATTAATTATTTTTCTCTATTCAATATTCTGTTTTGAGAGGTTTTATAAATGTTCTGTTTTTGGTTTGATTTTGTTATACCTGATTGAATGGACAACTATTGTGAAGATAACAAGATATACTATGGTACCTATTATTGTTTTCCTATTATCTTGCTCTAAAGTTCTGTACCAATTTCACTACATTGTCCTGATTCGCTTTGTCCTGTCTTGTTTTGTTGTATTTTACTACCTTCAAAATTAAAAAATAAAATAAATAATGACAAATCAAAATAATTTATAATAAATATTTCTTATATCAGGCTCTGGATACTACAGTTAAATACCATTATAGTTCTATATTTTAATAGGATTTAGAATTGGAAATTACATGTTTATTTAAGTAGGAATTTGAATTTAAAGCCCAAAGGAAACTGTTGGGTATTCTATAGCAGTGGTTCTCAGACTAAGATTTATAAAATTGTTATTAAAGGTCTTCAAATTCTTGGTGATTTTAAAAATATTTTATTTTAATTTTATGATAATCTAAAACAGTTAAAGATAGTCTGCATCTTTTGGGTGACACAGCACCTGAAATGCTGCCATAAGATGTTTGGGGACAGGTATGTGCAATTGGCATCATGCAAAGCAGTATGACTGGGAGATCCTTGGTCCAGTAAGCAGAAAAGTGAGAGAGCCCAGTTTCATCTTTGCCATTACCAAGTTATAACAATTTATTGAAAATAAACATGGTTGCAAGTATGCAAAAAATAATTTTAAAATTCCTGATCCTAGTAGCAATTGCATTTGTCTAATGACACTTATTTAACGAAGCCGTCAATTAGCCTAACGCTACCATCAGGCGATGACGTTTTAGAAAATTACCAACTGACACATACTTAATGTGCTTTGTTAAAGAGGAGGACTGATTAGTCTACCTTCCAATCAGAAACAAAATATTATGCAAACAAGCATTTTTGGATATTTTAAAATCAGTATCCAAATATAGAAAGAGACAATTCAGAAAACTCGACTTACAGTGATGTCTTCCTAAGACAACCCCCAAGTTAACAATCGCTTCAGGAAAGCACCCATCCCTTAAATCGATGTTAGCTGAACTGAATTACAATGTGTTCGTTTAAATTGTTATGATTTTGCAGTTCTATTTATATTTAATTTGAAAATGTTTTGGTTTATTTTATTGAGTTACATGCATAAAATTATATCAAGTTTTATGCTTGTACATAGAAAGTAATATAATAATAATCAATAAAAGTAATATAAAAATAATTTCACCCAAGTGAAGTTCACATGAAGTCCGTATGAATCTTAACTTTCTTCAAGAGTATAGAATATTTTCCTCAACTTGGGGAAGCCTACTATATGAAATACATTAGTTTTATCAAGGATTTAAGTGAAAATGAGCCCAGCAACACAGTTCTCTATCGGCTTTTTTTTTTTTTTTACTACAAAGTAAGTTTCTCTGCCTCTATGATTTTACTTTATTCCCCAACTTCAAAACTCAAAGTAGCAGGTACAGGACGTCTCCATGGTCAGAAATGGAGGGTACAGTCAGTCCCTTTTGGACCCATCATTATGTTGAATTGCTTTCATTTTTGTTTCCAACTAAACTGTCAATTTCTGAAGAGACAGGTCAGCACCCATACCTGTCATAACTACAAGGTGCAATATATTAGAGGAGATCAAATTATACAATGAGCTGTTTAAAATTTTTAAATGCCGCACCACAAAGGACAGAGTGCTATTAATACCCTCAAAATACTCCCCTTTGCGGCAAGCACGTCCTGTCTTCTCGCCACTTCCTAAGGCAATTCTGGAAGTCCTCTTCCGTGAATGTCTTTAGGGAGTATGATTAAAACTCCAGTGAATGTTACCTCTGAGTGCTGTCCAGTGGAAAAAAACAGACTGGTAAAAACATTAAGCTGTGTCTTGATCCATTTTATTCACTGGATCTGGCAGTGTGAGATTTCTCCCCAAAGTCACTTTCAAAGTCAAAATGACTACGAAAGGTAAACGTTTTGAATCAACTCAGAACATCAAGGCAGCTACCATAACAAAAGACACAAAAGAGGACTTCCAGAATGGCTCCCAAAAGTTACAAGAATGATGAGGTAAGTATGTCTAAGTGAGAGGGATTAATAGCAATGTGTCTTTTAAAGTAGAAGTAGTGGTAGTGGTAGTAATAATAATGTAAATATTCACTGTATTTTTTAATCACATGCCTCAGTGTTTACCAAACAAAGGAATGAGCCATGTCAGACCACTTTCTCAATTTATGTTACTTTGGTCTGGTTCTAGTGTCTTAGTATTATTTCAGCCACATAAGAAATATTCTGTAAGAAGTGTACTTATTGACTGATCAGAGTCATAATTACAATTGATTATTAAGAATAATTATATTTGAAGACTAATCTCCAGAGGATGCTCTCTGAATGATAAGAAATGATTCTAAGGTGGTCTGAACTGTATGCTCAATTTTTTAAGGAAAGGGAAATATGGATGACCTTTACCCCTTTTCCATAAAAATTACTAACTATATAACAGTGAATACATCAATCTAAAATAAGAATCAAAAAGCCAAAATGGAATTAAAATAAGGTACACATTGAAAAACAGCATTCCTTTGCTTGACATACTTAAGCATTTCTTAAATATTAAAAACACATTAAACATTTTTTAAAATCTAGTTGTTCACAAAAAAGAAAAGATTCTCTACCCTCTCTCATATCATATTTTTAAAAAATCTATTTTCTTTTCAGTTTCTGGGTGGTACTAACCTAGAAGCCAGCAAACATTCCTAGCTTCATTCTTAAGGGCTGATGAAATACATCTGCAAAAATAAACAGTTTGAAAAAGCTGAGCTTGCCAAAAAAAAAAAAAAAAAAAAAAAAAAAAAAAAAAAAAAAAAAGCAAAAGCCAAAACTTGTTTTTAAAATAATTTCCTCAATAATTTTCATTAATAAAAAAAATCAAAGTAAAAGCCAATAAAAATTTTTATAAGGAATTGCCTCTGTGGTTATATATATATATATATATATATATATATATATACACACACACACACACACACACACACATACACACACAGACATTCAAAGAATAGGGTATACAGACATAGTCTGGCAAGGGACTAATCCCATAAAATTTGACTTATGACAGAATATTGCTCACTACTATATGAAAATACATTTTTCCTTTTTCTTTATACATGGGATTTATCTTAAGTTCTCAAAAAGTCCCTCACTTCTTCCAAAGTCTAAACATAATTTCTTACCAGCAGGCTGTCTAATGAGGTAAATCAATCATACAGCCATTATTTCAATTTGTTTTTCTGCAACAAAGAGTCTTTGGAACTAAGAAAATCATAGCTGTTGCATCCTGCTCTTCTGGACCAAAACTAATTTCCTGCCCAACCCTGGGGTCACATGATGGAAAGTCATGTAGAGATCAAACTCCGACAATAAATACACAGACACACACACACACACATACACACACACACACACACACTTCCATTCACCATCTTAAGGATTTTTAACTACAATAACTTTAGAAACTAAGAAATACAATATTTAGGATAGTACGTTATTTAAAAGGATCAGAACTGAACAAATAGTATAAGAGGAGAAAGAGAGGGTAGAGGTAGACTGCTTTCAACCTACAGAAGGAAAGATAGTGAAAAGAAATTGTTTAGAAAGTGAACCAAACTACAGGCGATAAAATTCAGAGAGAAGAAAAATTTAGAGAGCAGGTACAAACAAAGGATTTCAAACTGAGTCTTGGGTCATGGAAAAGGAAGCTTGACATCTCCTTGAGTTGAAATCAAACAAATCACACAAGGAACATAACCCAGAAGATAGCCTCTGTGGGTCTGTGTGAGGTCCTGGAACATTGTGTGTCATAACAATTTTAGGATTGCAGAAATGGTACAGGATAGCCAGCTGGTTAGTCTTTCACTAACCCACGTTTTGGCAACTACTCCAAATATGTATTTAAATTGCCCAGTATTGAATAGAAAGTTGTTCAAAAAACAATCTAGAATAATATAACAGATGAATGCAAGAAATGTTATTCAAAAAATCCAAACTGATAAGTACTATGGTTCATGGTCTATGTGTTTCACAGGGTATTGTTTTCCTGTGCTAACTTATACTAAGGTATAAATTGGCATCTTTGTTACTTAATAATTATACTAACTATTGAATCCAAGTTACCAAAAAACTAACTACCACTAACTTAAACTTGGTCCATGATTATATTGACATAAAAGATATACAAGATGCCTGTGATGGTAAATTTTATATGTCACCTTGGCTAGACAATGGTGCTTAATTATTAGCCAAACTCTAGATGTTGCTGGAAAGGCACTTTCTAGGAATGATTAACATTTATAATTAGTTGACATCAAGTAAAGAAAGTTAGCTGCCATAATGTTAGGAGATCCAATGTAATAATTTAAGCAGCAAAACTATGGTTTCTGAGAGAAAAAGGAACTCCTTCTCTGGACTGCAGCATAGAAATCATGTCGGAATGTCCAGCCTTCAAATTCAGCACAACATCAGCCTTTATTTGAATTTCTAGTGTTCTGGGCTTCCCTATATCCTTCAACTTGCCACCTGCCCCAATTGCATACTGTTTCCTTACAGTATATACACACATGTATGTGAGAATGTGTGTGTATAAAATTACAACTTCAGA
Organism: Dolichotis patagonum; assembly: GCA_004027295.1. Taxonomy (NCBI): domain Eukaryota; kingdom Metazoa; phylum Chordata; class Mammalia; order Rodentia; family Caviidae; genus Dolichotis; species Dolichotis patagonum. Next base: position 45,005 of record PVJX010007456.1, read on the forward strand.
CATCTTTGCTTTTCTAGAGAACCCTGACAAATACAATGACCGAAATCACAACAAAATAAATCTATTAGATTTACCCTAACATTATATGCATTTTTAGACATTAAAATGGCTATCATCAAATCTGTGTTCTCAAATCACTTAAAGAAGCAGTTTTAAATAATAGAGCCTCTGAATGTCCACTATATTTTTTATAGCTTTTCTTACACATATTGAATTTAAAACAGATTGCACCCTCTACAGGGGAACATTTAGTTTGCATTTCTAAATTACATTTTGGAGCAAGTTTATTTTATTTACTCCCCAATTATGGAAAATATCACAAAAAAAGATTAGATTAAACTAAAGTGAAAATGGTTTGGCACACCTGTTTCAGGAAAATAAAAGGCAGACATCAATGCCATGGACAGTTCACAAAATACTAATAGGCACTTAGTATAAATAAATGCACTTATGTGTGAGAACTGAATCTCAAGTCTGTCAAAGCATAGAGGAAAAATTACCTTCTTCTCAAAGTACATTTTAGTTCATTAGTTTTTTCAACCAAACACAATAGAACTATCATTTGCTAGTACCTTTACCAAAGTGGAAGGCAACTAATTAAACAAAAACACAGAAAACATGATTTGGATAGAAGCATTTTAGAAACATCATAAGAGTTAAAAAAATTATTTGAATAGAAAAATAATTCAAAGTAGATCCCTAAGGATAGTCAGCAATGATAGCAAATACCATTTAAATTGCAACTTATGGTATCAGCCTTTAATTCAAATATCATTCAATATTTGAATATTTGATATCATATCAATATTTAAGAAAACTATTTGCAAATAAGTAAATTACAATGACAATGTAAAGTAAGTCCCCAAACTGACAACTCTAATGCCTTCAAGGCCAGAGGAGTTTAAACATATGGGAAGTTTCAGGTACAGTGGTACCTTGGTTCAGGAATAATTTGGTTTGCAAACAGAAGCATTTGGCAAAATTTTGTTTTTATTTGAGAGTTCTGCATGAGGTGTCAAGCACAACCAAGGCCGTGTTGTCCAGAGCTGTGTAGTGAATGAAGTCTGTGAGCTGAGGTAGCACTGTATAAGAAGGAGGTGAAGAGGCAGGGCACGCACCCTCCTTCAAAGCCAAGCACACTTCACAACTGTGCAGCAACTGTATCTGCTCCCAACAGAATGTGCCATCTCCAGTTAATTCAGTGGTCCCCAGCATCTGAGTCCTGTGGAGGAGCTGAAAGCAGCCCTCAGCAACAGTAGTTGTCACTGCTGCCTGATCTGGGGAGAGAAACCAACTCAAGCCTCCTGGGAAAGGAATGGAGGGTGGTTGTTTGATAGAAACAGGTGAGGAGAGGAGACATAACTGGTATCGCAAGAGGGCATCAAAGAGTTGTGAGGAAGCATGGACAGTAACTGAAGGCAGTAGGCCTCCCTGTCAGGAACTGCGCTTTTCCTGCTCACAGAAAGCCTACCTGCTTCTGTTGGGGACTGTCTCCTTGACTTGACTGGCTTCCTCTGGTTGTTCATCTTGCCTGTGATCAAAATGGCCTTTCCAGGTGCATTTTTTTAAAGCTCAGTTCCCATAGGTTCTTTGCAATCTTCACCACAACCCATCGAACTTTCCCCAGCATACCTACAGCTATGCTTGAGAGTACATATTCCAGGACTAAGAAAGAAAAGAAACTTCACAGCTCGTAAGTGACTTAGAAGTTCGCTGGAGGGAAATCAGAATGAACAGAACAAAGAGCTTCTACAAAGACCAAATTAAAGCAGAAACCATTAAAATGTAGTAAGAATGTTTAAGGGGCTACAGTAGACAATAACTACAAAAAAATGGGGAGGAGGGTTACTGTTATGACTGATACACTGTGTCAACTTGAGTTTAGAATTTTAACTAAGACATTCAGCAGGGAGCCAGAATCCATACTTTGTAAATCTCCTCCTGTGCAACAGGAGGGCACAGAGATTTTGTGAGTGCTACATCTGCCCTGGAGGGGAGGGAGTGGCCTGTGCACAATGTAAGAGAGAAAAGGCGGCTTGCTCCCCCACCCCCTTTTTGCTCTGGTTGCTTTTGCTACCTGCTCTGCTGCTTTGAAGTGTTGCCCCTGTGCCATGCTACCTTGCCTGGAGCCAGCGGATTATGGAATGAAACCTCCACAAACAGTGAGCTAAATAAACCTTGCTTCCTTCCTTCATTTTGGGTGTCAGGTATTTTGTCCCAGTTAGAAGAGAAAAGTAAGCAAGCCAGATACCTAAAAGAAATACAAAATCTAGAGTTTTACTTCCAGTGGAGGAATTGAATTGAACATTGAAAACTGAATTGAAAACTAATAAACTAGAAGATAAAACAAAGAAAGTGTTACAATACAAAGCAAAAATTACAAAGAAATGGAAATCACTGATGGAAAATAAGAGGTATGGAAGACAGATCCAATATGCACATAGGAGGATTTCTAGAAAGAAATAACAAAATAGAAGCAAAGATCAAATAGCAAAATTCTGAAGTGAAGAAAAAATTGAGTTTTCAGATCAGAGGAGCTGACCAAATGTCAGACAGTTACAATTAAAAATTTTAAAAAAGACATACTCAGCCAGGAATGGGAGTGAACGCCTGCAATCCCAGCACTCAGTAGGCTGAGGCAGTAGGATTGCCACGAGTTCAAGGCCAGCCTGAACTACATAGTGAGAACCTGTTTCAAAAAACAGAAAGCAGGACTGGTAATGCAGCTCAGTGGTAGAGGGCTTGCATAGCATGCACAAGGACCTGAGTTCAATCCCCAGGACCACAAAAAAAAAAAAAAAAAAAAAAAGACATACTGGATATATTATGGTGAAGTATAAATACTAATTCTTACTGTCTTTAAGGAGCTGGAAAATGACAGTTACAAAAAATATATGTTCATATATTTGCATTTAAAACTAGCATTTACAATATGCAGATGAATTATAAAAGTCATGCTAATTTTAAACTTTATCCAATTAACAAATCAAAACAAACAAAAGCCATGACAATCTAATGGGAAAAATTTGGAAAAAGACAAAAGCTTTCATTAAAATACCTTTAATGGTACCTGTTTTCCTGCTTTCGGAATAAAATATCCCATATTCTCATTTTATGTGGCTGGCCTGCCAAAATTAATCATAGCTTCTTCTTAACCGGTCTCTTGGCTTTCTCTTCTCCATAGGCCCCTTCCTTTCTCCACAGCAGTGAGAGCATCTTTGTAAATCATAAATAGATCCCTTGAACACTGCTTAAAACATTCCAGTAAATAAGCAGCAGATCCCCCAAGATAAAATCTATACTTCTTACCCAAGGTCTGATTGGCTTCCATCTGCCAACTTTATCCCCTACCACAGCTCCCCTTTTTCTCAATCCTCCAGTCCACCAGCCTTCTGTTCTTCAAAGAAGTGTGTTCCTGCCACAGGTCCTTTGCCCTGCTAGCGTCTCTGCCTAGAATGTTGCATGCTGGATCTTTGGACAGCTGGCTCTTTGTTGTCACTTGACTCTCAGCTGGCAAGTTACCCCTCACTTCATCTAAAGCATTCCTTCAAGCACCACTGCTCACAGCCTTTGCTTTAGCTTTTCAGAGCATCTTTACTACTCAGTACTATATGGTGTACTAATTTATTGCTTAACTCAGCCCCAGAACAGTAATGCCTCAGACGCTGGATCTCTGTGTGTTTGGTTCACCACTTTTATCAGTAAGGTCAGGCTCTAGGGTATCATTAGGGGATGGGAGGTGGCAGGTAAGTTCCCTGTGTTCTTCCTGACCTGTCAAGTGGGAGAGGGAAGTCATTCTGAGCAGCATTTTGTGAGATTCCTCAGAGATACTTTAGGGCCTTTGTAATCAGCTCCCAGATAAACAACAGGTCCGGTGCTGGCTGTTTTTTCTTTTCGTTTCTTGCTCCATTCTTCCCTAGCACTCACTCTGCTTCCTGGAATCACCTCCCAAGCTGCATGCAGTCCACTCCTAAGACTGTATCTCAGGCTTTGCTCTCAGGCCTGTAAGTCTCACTTTCCGCATCTTCAAATTGAGGGTGATAATGCTACTAGTATCATTTGTACCTTCCACCAATCTCAGGGACAGGATTAATGAGGTAGCATATATAGAGTTCTCACCATGGTGTCTGGCACCTAGTATAACCAGTCGACATTACTCTGTTCATAACACCAACAGCAAGGAACCCTTAGTGATACTCTACAGTGATGGGAAACTGACAAACGATTCAAGTCAGCATGGGGTTGCCCTCTTGCACAGTTATTCTCAACTGGAGATGATTGTGCCCCCTTGCACACAGGTTGACTATGTGGGTGAGAGAGATGCTGTAAAACATCCCACAGCATCCAAGACAGTCCCCACAAAAACAACTGTGTAACCCAAAAAGTCAACAGCACTGGGGTGGAGAAACCTTGTGCAGCAAAACATCCTGATTATGACAGGAGCATCATAAATACTTTATTAAATTCATCAAACTTTTAAAAATTGATCACACCAGAATAAAACTAAGTCCTGACTAAATGTTTTTATATTGACCACAGAAATGGAACTATATAAAGTATATCTCCATGGTTCCCTGGGGAAAAAGACAAATCTAAACAGGCTACACAGGCTGATCAGACCTCGGGGTGTGTTTGTCTTTATTCTTTTCTGTTTATAAACAAGCTTTCTTTTACAATTTTGGTTTATGTGTGTAGTAAATATGTGCACATTTGTTGTGGGAAGTCAGTACATCACCATCTTACTTTCCTCTGCCTTTTCATCCCCTTCCCTGCCACCATCCCCTCACTCATCCCTTGATGCACATGTACACACCCCAATTCCCAATTCCTTTTCTTCAACCCCTTATTCCCTGCCTGCTGAGGACCTTACCCCGTCTCTCCCTCTCCCCTGCCTCTATCTCTTGACCCCCTTCCCCACTGAGCACCATCTACTTCTCTGCTTCCTGGAATCTATTTTTTATTTTGTTCTTTATTTTCATTCTGTGTTCCTCATAGAAGAGAAACAATGTGATATTTAAGCTTGTGTGTCTGATTTATTTCACTCAGCATTATGGGTGCATTCATCTTCCTATAAATGACTCTAGTCTATCCTTTATAGCAGAATAGTACTCCATGGTGTGTAAATACCACACATTCTTTATCCATTCCTCTGTTCATAGACATAGGGCAGCTTCCAAGATTTACTAACTACGGGTTGTGCTGCTATAAACATGGGTATGCATGTATATCTGTAATATGATGTCTTTAACTCTTTCAGGAAGATTTCTAGAAAGAGGAATAGCTGGGTCAAATGGAATTCCTAGTTTCATTTTTTTGAGGACTCTCCACACTGATTTCCACAGTAGTTGTACTAGTTTACATTCCCACCAAGTGTAAAAAGGTTCCTTTTTCCTTCACAGCCTCTCCAGCATTTGTTATTTGATTTTTTTCATGATACCTATTCTTTCTGAAGTAAGATGGAATATCAGTTTTTTAAATCTGCATTTCCTGAATGACCAGCAATGTTGAGCATTTATTTATGTATTTATTAGCTATATGTACTTCTGTGAAGTGTCTACTATTTTTTGACTGGCTCTTTTATTTTGGGAAGGTGTCTAATTTTTTTGAGTTCTTTATATATAAATTTTAGATATTAGTTTTCTATCTGAGGAACAGTGGGCAACAATTTTTTCCATGGTATTGGTTGTCTTTTCTCTCTATAGGTTGTTTTTTATGATGTACAGAAGCTGTTTAATTTAATGTGATCCCATCTGTTGCTTTTCAGAACTATTTCCCATGCAACCAAAGTTTCTATTCAGAAAGCAAAGACGTGAAGAGTTTACCTATCTTATCTTCCAGTAGGTTAAGTGTTCCTGGTTTAACATTTAGCTCTTTGACCCATTTTTATTTTAGTTTAGTGCATAGTGAGGAATACAAGTATAGAATCAATCTTCTGCATATGATAATCAATTTTCCCAACACCATTTATTAAAAAGGCTGCATTTCCTCCAGTGTGTTTTTGGCCCTGTTGTCAAAGATTAGATAGTTGAATGTATTTAAAATTGTTTCTGCATCCTCTATTTTGTTCTGTTGATCTCATGTCTGTTTTTGTGTCACTACCAAGCTGTTTTTAATCACATTAGTTTTGCGATACAACTTCGGGTCCAGCACTATGATGCCTCCCACTTTGCTCTTTTTTCCCCAAGATCGCTTTTGCTATTCTGATCTCTTCTGGTTCTACATGAATTTTAGGTTTGTTTTATCTGTGAAGAATGCTGTTGGAATTTTGATTGAGACTGAATAAAATCTGTGTATCAGTTTTGGAAGTATGCCCGTTTTGATTATGTTGGTTGTACCTATTTAGGAACAGGGGATATTTTTCCATTTTCTGAGGTCATCTTCAATTTTCTTCTTAGAGTACTATAATTTTAATTGCAGAGAACTTTCACTTCCTTTTAGGTTAACTCCTAAGTATTTTCCTTGGTTCTACTGTGAATGGTATTTTTCCCTAATTTCTTTCTCAGTGGGTTCATTATTAGTGTGCAGGGAAAATATCAATTTTGTGTGTTTATTTCATATACTGCTATGTTACTGAACTTGATTATCAATTCTAAGTGTATTTTAGTGAATTATTTTAGGTTTTCTATGTAGAGGATCATGTCATATGCAAATGATAACTTGACTTCTCCCTTTATTAAATATATTCTTTTTTTTTTCTAATTGCTCTAGCTAACGTTTCCAGTACTGTGTTGAACAGCAGTGATGGCAGAGGACATCGTGTCATGTTCCTGATTTCAGAGGGAAAGTTTTCAATTTTTTCCCCATTTACTATGATGTTGGCAGGAGGTCTGTCACAATGGCTTTTATCAGGTAGGGATAGACCTATTTTCTTCAGTGTTTTTTTTTTTTTTTTATCCTGAATGAGTGTTGGATTTTGCCAAAGGATTTCACTGCATCTATTGAAATGATCATGTGACTTTTGTCTTTATTTCTACTTGTGTGACATGCAACATTTATTGATATGCATGTTAAATTACAGTATATTTAAATAAGAAACGTAAAAGACACATTGCCATTAAAGTACTACCTCTTGCTTCACACACACTTGTCCTGCTGTTCTTTCCACTTTCTGAGACAGTGTTAGAAGTCTTCTTTTATGACCATCTCTGTGAAGGGTGAGCTAAACTCTGGTGCGTGTTGCTGCTGAGCGCCACGTAATGGGGAGAGAGGGTCACGAAAACACTGCAGTGTGTCTTCGTCTACTTTATTCACCAGATGTGGTCTGTGTAAGTTCTGGCTCTTCTTCAAAGTAAAAATGACCATGAAAGGAAAACATTTTGAATTGATTCAGGACCTCAAGGCAGCAATAACAATGCAACTAAAAATATTCATAAAAGAACACTTCCAAATTGCTTCAGAAGGTGGCAAGAGTAATGAGATAAGTGCTTTCAAAGTGAAAGGGAGTATTTTGAGTGTTATTAATGGCAATGTGCCTTTTACTGTAACAATTATTTTAAAAATTTAAATATTTACTATACTCTGTGATCATCTCATAAATATCAAGGCACAGTACAAGTTTGCCAATGCCCACATAATACACACTTAGCCCTTTGCCCTTAATAAGGGGACCCAATTTTAATTCATATGACAGTGTGCTCAACTAAAAGAAATCACTGAGCTGGATGCAGTGGTGTATGCCTTAATTTCAGCCCTTGGGAGGCTGAGGCAGGAAGACTGCCATGAGTTCAAGGCCATCCTGAACTACAGAGTGAAACTTTGTCTCACACACACAAAAAAATTAATCATCCTTTCTTGCAACTAATGAAGCATGTCTCTGGATAGGGCTCCCACGCACAATCTTTCAAGGCAACTGACCCAGTCAGTGTGCATGACCCTTGTCTGTGTCCCTTCTTCTTCTCATAGCCTGGGTTATGAAAGCATAGCTGGCTCTGTGGAGGCTGCACTGCAACCATGAAGTGACCTGGAGGATAGAATATGGGATCTTTGGGATCATGGAGTGACCATATACTATGTGAAATACATACACATCTCTGGACTCATACTACATACACACTACATACACACACATCTCCAGACTTTTCTTACATAAGAGAAAAACAAGTCTCTGTTCTGGTTCCTCCATTATTGCTGTTGTTTTTCTGTGTCAAATAGCCACACCTATTTCTAACACTCAAGGGATTAAAAATCTATAGACTATAGTCACAAAAGATGACTAAATATCAATGATGACTAAATATCAAAGATGTGCCTAAAATATAATCACTCAGTTGGTTATGACAAAGAAGTCTAAGAATCTGAGATCAGTTGAGGTTCATGAAGCTAACTTGGCCTGTGGCTGGCAGTTTAGTGCGCATGGCAGGAATCTTACCGTTCCAACCCCCTTACAGCAGCAGCACTTTCAAAGAGCTACTGAGGCCAACAGGATATCAACTTGTACAGAGATGCACACAATATTCTTTTAAAATTAAAAAAAAACTAGCACTGTAAACATTACTAAGAAGAAAAGAGCAAAGCAGTTTTCAGCCTCTGAGTTTTTTGCGTTCTCTATTCTGACCTAGACTAGGAGGGTCCCCAAATAAGCCAACATATATGGTTGTATTCCTACTTTCACTTGAATATTCATTGTCAGGAAACAAAACATCCTAAAATAGGTTCCAAAGTTTTCACTAGTGACACAATTTTTAATACCCAAACTTGTAGTAACACCACAATCAAGTGATCATAATATACATAGCACTTTAATAAGTTACAGAGTTTTATAAAAGAGAAATATTTATTCTTAACCTAAATGGTTTTCATATCATGTTGCAGAGACCAAACATACTTACAAAGAAGTTAATTACAATATTATAAAGCAAAAGGAAGAAAAGTTAGCAAAATTTCTAAATGTACTAAATAGAAAAAGTAACAAAGTTAAATGTTGACAAATATAGTCTGATGTTGCTGGTACTTGCTATTCAACAGATATACTTTGTATTATATGCTCATATAAAATCATACTAAAATAATATGGGCTTCTTAATAAAAGAATCAATCAATAAGCACATTCATGGTTGGAATAGCATGCCTCACAGATGTAAAAATTAGGTTGAGCAAAAACTTTAGTTCAAATGATTATGGATGTCTTACTCCCTGTAGAATTGACTAAAAACCCTTTACACAAACTTTCCAGAAGAAAATGTTGATGAGATGAAAGATGATTAATCTTGAGGTTTCATGTATCATGTCATTTGTAACTATGCTTCTTAATCTTTTTGAGCATGGTACAAATAAAAATCAATTGAATGGAATATTTTAATCTCAGAATGACTTTAAAGCAAATTTTAAATGAATAATAAATTTCTATTTTTCTCTAAATTATGTTAACTATAATGTTATACTACTAATCATCATTTATATCTATATAGACAATAATATCCTAATTACAAAACACATAAATTGCCATTTTTCCAGAATGTTCTATTTGTGTAATAATAGCTGTTAATCACTTCAGACAATACTCCAATCTGTATTATGAACAAAGGTTGACTTTGTTATACAAATTCATATAATTCTTATTGAAGGAAAATTTGGCCTTTTGAGCAAATAAGAAGACAACTGGAAGGAAAAATACCCAACAGAGCAAAACCGTATTTATCTTTGGGTACTTATCATGCTTAACTATACAGTTCAGGAAATAGGTATCGGTAACTTGACATAATATGTATGCAGATAACTTCAGACAAAGTAAAAATCAAACAGAACAGAATAGAAACAATAAAAACAAAACAATGAATGCAATAAAGGACTTCAAAACAAGCCTATAGTAAATCCAAAATTGCTACCATAATGTATCTTGTTATTTTTGAAATAGCTGCTCCTGCAATAGGATTTGACATAATGAAACAAAACATAAGAGAATAAAACCCAACTCAACAAAACAATGGAAATGATACAGGATTTCAAAACAAGACCATAGAGAGTCAACCATGACTGCAACCCTCAGAAGGAGATCCCCCCCCCCCCAGATGCCACACTGCGTACCGCTATCCTCTGAACCCATGGTCAGACCACTGGCCTAGACCTGCAACGTTAGTGAAACACCAAAGCCCCACAGGCATCCAACTGCACTTCACCTCCACAGCTATCCTCATAGCCTGAGCGGCTGGGGTCTGGCTGCTCCAGTACAGCAGGGGTGCGCTCACGGCACTGCTTCCCACGCTGGGTTTGCGCCTGGCTGATGTGTCCTTTGTTCTCTCTACCCCAGGTCCGCCTGTGGCGCTGACTCACCAGCAGAGGCTAGGGTCTGGCTGTTCCAGTCCGGCAGGGGTGCGCACATCTACAGTTTAACTAATAACACAATTTCCTAGATTCATGGTGGAATCAGAACTCTACATCAGTAACATTAGACACGTTATCCACATTTATATTTGAAGCAGTGCTCAGCCTTTGAGATTTCACACACCAGCAATGTTTCTTTAATTCTGAAAAGCAGTATAAGGTTGACACCTTTTTATATTTCAAAAAAATTTTTTAATTAAAAATAAATATAATAGAGGAATTTTAACAGAATAATAAAAATATGGATACTAGAAATTTAAAAAACTAGAGCATGTAATTAGAGCTGCTCATGGTGGCACACACTTGTAATCCCAGGGAGGCTGAGGCAGGAGGATTGCCGTGTGCTCAAGGCCAGCCTGGGCTATATAAGTGAATTCAAGCCAGCCTGCACTCCACAGCAAGACTCTCTCAAAAAAATAATTTGTTAAACTGAAATTTTTAAAAATATTTTGACATGTTTAGAGTAAGGGGAAAAAACATTTCCCCAAGAAAGAATATCTGGCCTCCTTATACACACACACACGCACACACACACACACACACACACACTTTTTTTATGTATGTATCCTAACTTTTCTCATTTTTCCATGGATTAGTTTTTGGAATTAAATTTGGGAGCCTTCAAGTACAAAATTTGATTCACTTAAGATTTTATATAACTAATTCCATTTATTAATTACTGAGAAAGGAAAATTTATCACTGTGAACTTTATTCAATAAACATATATGGGGGTTGCCTGGCATGGCGGTGCACACTTGCAATAGCAGCATTCTGGAAGGTTGAAGCAAGAGCATCACAAGTTTGACTTCAGCCTCTGAAATTTTGTGACTTAGCAAGACCCTGTCGCAAAATTTAAAAAAGAAAAGTTAAAAAACACTGAGGATATAGCTCAGTGTGAAGGGACTCAGTTCAATTTGCACCACTGAAGAGAGGAGAAAAGAGAGGGAGAGAGGGAGAAAAAGAGAAAGGGAAAAAGGGAACAAGAGGAAGAAAGAGGAAAGAGAAAGGTAGGTAAATGTATGTATATATGCTTGTACATATGCATGCATGCATGCAAGTGTGTGTATGTATGTATGCATGTGTGTGCATGCACGCATGTATTGTGTGTGTATATATGCATGTATTCATGCATGTATAATGCATGCATGTGTGCCTGCATGTATTAGGTACCTACCACCAGCCAATCACATCGCAAAAACAAGATCCTGCTGCAATGGGGGCCCACACTGCAGTGGGCAGAGATTCAGGTAGTGATTAGTATTAAGAAGAAGAATGAACCAGCTTAAGAAGGCAGAGAGTGATGTATGAGCAGAGAGGATATTCAGAGACGTATTCAATCAGGAGATATCTGAGCAGAGATCTGAATGAAATGAGGGAGTCATTTAGATACCCGTATTAATGGTTGGTAGCTATGCAGCATTTACTCCTGTGTCAATCACTATTCTAACTACTTCACGTAAGTCAATTCATTTAATCCTTTTACTGACTGTATTGTCCATTAACTCATTTTACATTGAGGAAACTGAGGCTCAGGTCATACAACTAATAAAGAGTAGACCTGAAAGGAAAACTCAGAGGCTGGCCCCAAAGTGCCTTGTTCTTAACCATTACCACTGTGCTCCACACTGTCACAGGTGAAGGTGCAAAGACCCTGACACGACAGTGTGACCAGCAGGCGGAGCCCCACGGAGATGGCACAGGAGACCGGCTCAGAGAGGCGATGGCCCAGTTGAGACCGAAGAGGTTTCCGTGGGGCCTTGAACTGCACAGTGGGGATGCTGGATTTCACTATGAATGAGATGCACATAAAGTTCCAATACATCAAGACTATCCTGCAGCTTCACATTTTACTTAGCTTTAACTTGGCTTTGACTAATTGAAAACTTGATTCCAAGAGGCTTAAAGGATTTTGGCTCTCCTAACTAGGAAAGACAGACAAAATGTCAGGGTTCCTTGAAGCAGTGGCCCATTAATATCAACCCGTGTGTTTCCATCTCCTATCTTCAAACCTTACCACCCATTGTGTCAAGTTCACCCGACAGCTCGGTGGTCTCACAGATTCAGGACGGCTGCCAGAAGCAGCCTGGATCACTGCACCTTCATTCGCATTTAGCAGAAGCCCAGAAGCCCCTAGCAAACTGGGTGTATCTGCATGCTGTGTGTGTGTGTGGGGGGGTCGTGTGTGCCTCAGTTCTGCCACTTACCCATCCTTCTACCAGCCACAATGCGGATAGGATTAAAACCACACATCTGGAGTCACCATAGCAGTATCCACTCTAGCATGGGATGGGTGTTAGGAAAACAATTTTCACTACCATTAGAATATTTTAATGCATTAATTAATTTGAATGAATTTATAGTTCTGTAGCACTGAGGCCTTTCATCCAGACAGAATTTCTTGACATTTGTTCAAATTTTCTGCTTTTCTAACATGTATTGCAGTAAGGACTTGTAATTTTCTTCACGTTTACTGTGCACATAATCTATCCATTTACATGTTTATTTAATTTTAGATATTTTTATGTAATTCTAGATATTTTTATGTACCATGAATGGAACTTTATTTTTTGATATGTTTAACTATACAAATACACATCAGTAATTAATTCAAGAAGCACGCAGCATGCCTCTTGAGTCAGGATGTGGCACTCAGAACTGATAAATGTAACTTGGAATACTGAATACCCAGTCTTGTGACTAGCATTACTCAGAACCTGGACGGTATTTGCCCTTATCTCTCACTCTGTGTCCTCCAAAAAACAAACACCACTATTTCTAAATATTGCACTACTGTGACCTCGACATAGACCTTGTTTCCAGTTGATGGGAGGGCCTAAGTGATAGACAAGCTCAGGAGAAAGAAATGACAAATTAATTACCTGGTAAAGCCCTTCCTATGAGAATGAATTTGACAGAATCATGTGTAAGGGAAGTATTGTTTGGACAGTTTAAGATTCTATCACTTTTCTGTTCTTCATTTTCTGATTTGTGGTTCTATGGAAATAACCCATATTACTCCTAAATTTCTAAATTTGTATGTGTTGATATAACATACTCAAAATGTGGTACTAACTCTTTATATTGATAACTAGAGGGTCACAGTACTAAAATTAAGAGTAATTTTATTTTCCTGAAAATATGATGGCTAAGTTACAAAATTAAAATTTCAAAAGACAAAATTTAAATATTCAAGTTTATTTAAATAATTTTATTTAAATTTTTGAGCCATTTGCAGACTGCGAGGGGACACAACAAGGCCTCGCCAAGAAGCAAGCTCCCCCAGCAAACCAGTGTCAGTGTGGGCTGGGGCAGGCGTGGGGACAGCCAGACCCCAGCCCCTTCCAGCATAAGGGCTGGCAAACAAGAAATATCAATTCGCCCTTCCTTCCCATAAGTGACCAGCTGATCTGGAGAACCACAGGCTGTGATGATAGCTATTGAGGTGAAATGCAGTTTGATGCTTGTGGTGTTTTGGTGTTTCACTGACCTTAAAACTCTAGGGCCAGTGGTCTGATCATCCCTTTGGAGGATACAGTACACAGAGTGGCATCTAGTGGAGATCTCCTTCTGAGGGTGTAGCCATTGTTGACTCTCTATTGTCTATTTCACGTCATTTTCATTGTTTTGTTGGGTTGGGTTTTACTCTCATTTGTTTTGTTTGATTTTGTTATATCCAACGGCATGTGCAGCTTTTTCAAAGGCAGCAAGATATATTATGATAGCAATTTTGGATTTACTATAGGCTTGTTTTGAAGTCCTTTATTGCGTTCATTGTTTTGTTTTTACTGTTTCTATTCTATTCTGTTCTGTTTGATTTTTTACTATCCAAAGTTATCTGCAGCTATTTCAAAGACAACAAAAGGCATTATGGTAACTATTGTTGATTTCATAATGTTTTAAAGTTCTGTCACTTACACTGGTTTGTTTTGATTGATTTTATTCTGTTTTATTTTCCTGGGTTTTATCCTCTTTAAAATAAAATAAATACATTCTTGATATTCATTAATTATAACTTGTAGTTCATCTTTGACTATTAATAAATGATTTCAAATTTTAAAGTAAACACTATCATTAGAAAACAGATTTAGCCAAGCATGGTGGCTCATGCTTGTAACCCAGCACTTATGAGGCTGAAGCAGGAGGGTTACTGCGAGTTTGAGACCAGCATGGACCACATAACAAGTTGAAGGCAGCATAAACTACACAGTCTCTGAACAAAAAAAAAAGAAAGAAAACATTAATTTTTCAAATTTTTGCAATTACTTTATTTTTTATGAAAATATAATCAAAGTGGGTATATTCTGAATGTAATTATATTCAAAATTTTTAAGATATATTACTGAACAGAAGTTAATATCTTGATTATAAAATTAATGATTTTGTTAAAACAAAATGAGAAGAAATTTATAGATTGTGACTCATGCATTATTTTATCCTACTACTCACCCAAAAATGCTGACAGAACATCCAGATATGCATATGAAATCTCATAACTTTTTGCTTTGTTTTGTTTTTTGAGACAAGGTCTTGCTGTGCAGTTTAGCTGGCCTTGAATTCACTATGTATCCCAAGCTGGCCTTGAACTTGTGGCAGTCTTTCTGCCTCAGCCTCCCGAGCAGTGGGATTACAGGCATGCACCACCACACCTGGCAAATCTAATAACTTGCTATATTTTGCTACCTTGCAATCAGATAGAAAATGTAGCTTTACTATTTTAACTTGCATTTTTGGTTTTGTTGCCATTTAAATACAACGTTTGTGGATCTTCAGTTATGCTTTAGACTCTGCAGTCATTAGATAGGTACTTGGTCCTTGGTTGTATGTGGCTTCATTTATGGCTGAATCTGGAGAAAAAACACTATCAGGGTAGGCAATAACCAGACAAGCAGCATTTCATGTCCCCTTCTGTATCCGTGAGTTGACAGGATAGCACTTAAAACAAAACTCACTGCATTGGTGCCTAAGGCATCTATTTAAGCATGCAAATTCATTTTATATTGATTGAGCTCATTAACTCTAATAGTTTTTCTGTTGTTTTGTGGGGTTTCTAGGTAGCCAACGCTATCAAATGAAAACAATTAGATCACTATCTCCTGCTTTATAATATTAACTATTTTTTGCTTTTTTATTATACTGTCTTAAACTCTCCAAACACTGTTAAATGGTGATAATGGCAGACATCCATCTTGTTCCTAGCTTGAATTGGACTTGCTTTTAGCAGTTCATCATTAAATGTTATTAAATACTATGTTGCCATTTAATGTTAATATTCCTTATCATTTCCATGTTAGGTCTGGCTGGGTTTCCTTAGCGAGTTTTTCAGAATCAGGTCTGCACCAATATGGATACTGCCACCATCAACAAATAATAAAATGAAAAAAAGAAAAAAACAAGCTTCCACCTGATTAAACAAACTTCAAAATTCAGAACCACTGCCAGTTGTACGACTGCATGATTGAACCCTGCTTCACTCCTCCAAGCCAGAGACTCTCTGGGGCTATGCAAACAACTAAGGGTGGTCAGGAATTTTATCTTTTATTGTTTTCAGCTTCCTTTATTATATTTAGGTGGAAAAGATAGAAGTTTATGGTAAGCACACAAGTAAACATTTAAGGTTTTGTAAGTGAAAGTTCATCTGACTTTAAACTTTGCGGCCTTGTTCTATATAGTTCTTGTATGTTGTATTTCACAAGTTGAAGATGTTTAACATAAAATGTGGACACCAATGGAGTGAAAGGTCGCTACCTGTCAAGAGAACCAGAGGTGAAAACTACTTTGGGGGTTGCAATCAAATAAGACCAATGAGTAAACTCTGATATGGGAGAGGCAGTGTCTATTTTATTTACCATTTTATCGCCAAAGACCAGCACATAGTAAGTGGTCAATAAATATTTGATGAGTTAAATTGATTCAAAGATGTACAGAACAATTTCCTGAAATTAGGTCACTGGAAAATGGGTCTTACTAAATTCAGATATTATATATAATTTTAAGATAAATTAATATTTATTTGGGCTATAGTGAAAAGGAACACTTACAGTGATAGACTTTTCTCTACAGAATTCTGTAACTATTGTAAATAGCAGCAATTACTGTTTATTATGCTTATTGTTTTTACTGTATAATTTTCAGCCTTTCACCTGAGAGGTTGTACACAGTCAGGAAGCTGGACTTCAAATTTAGGTTATCTCATCTGCTCAAGCAGTCTACCTTCTACGACATGTAAGGCCCATATTTATCTCTGCCTTCCCACTTAAAGTTCTTGCCACATTCACTCTCTTTCATCATCCTATTTACTTCCTTCTAAGACTTGTCACAATTAATGATTATCTTATTTGCTTGTTATCTGACTCCTTTGAGAGATACTGGTATTATGAGAGTAGTGATTTTTCCAATTTTTTACAGCTGAATTCTGCTGCTTTTGAATGCAGTAGAATCTTAAATATTTATTGAATACAAATATTGAATTGACTCAAGTCCTTCTTTTTTAAATTTTTTTTTGGGGGGATACTGGGGATTGAACCCAGGACTGACACAAGGAGTTACATTTCTAGTTTTTTAAAAATTTCAGACAGGGTCTCACTAAGTCACTAAGCTCCCTAGCTGGGCTCAACTTGTATCCTTCTGCCTCAACCTCCCAGAGCGCTGGAATTGTAGGTATTTACAACCACACTGGGTTTCAACTCAAGTCCTTTTTGTAACACCAAAGAAAGGTAAACTAAGAAATACGCTATTGTCTAAATGTTTGTGTTACCCCAAAATTGTGTTGAAACCTAATCCCCAAAGTGAGAGCAGTTAGAGGTAGAATCTTTGGGGAGAAGATTAGGATGGTAGCACCCTCATAAGTGGAATTAGTGCCTTTATAAAATAGGCACCGGAGAGCCAATGCTCCTTCCACCAGAAGAGGACACAACACGAAGATGGTTGTGCACGAATGGGGAAGCAACCCCTCATCAGAGTCAATCTCCGGGCACGCTGATCTTGGGATTTCCAGCCTCCAGAAATATGTGTTGTTTACAAGTCACCCAGGATATAGGATTTTGTTACACCAGTCCAAATGCACTAAGAGGAGATCTTACACAGTCACTGAGTTATGTAGAGCCACAGGAGAGCAGAACGTAATACAAGTTCTGGTTACTCTATTCTAGACGCAATTCTCTTCCTTTAAAAACTACTCTTAAGTGTTTTTAATTATGTTGCTTTCCTTATGAAAGCTACAGATTGAACAAATTATATTCTCTTTCAAATCCTTCCCACTAAATGCTTTTACTTTTTTTTTCTAGAATGACAAGCATATAGGAATATAAAATGGTCACTAAGTTCATTAAGCAGCACAGCCTTGCATAGAAAACATATCTTGGGCTCCAGTAAAAGTATATTCATTCAAGTGTTTTAAGATCTGAACTAAGGACCTAAAAGTGTCAGGTTTGAGGGCACAGTCTAGCTTTCTTCTCTGGCAGAGTATAACTAGTCATCCTGAAAATACATTTCCTTAGTCATTGTAAACATTACACAAAAGAAATCAGATGGAATAGAACAAATCTCTTGCCACTATTGAATACACAGTTTGAGCTACTTGGTCTACTTATAATGTAACAGCTATTTAAAAAGGTGCTTATTGGGAGTTTTTAATAGCATAACAAATATTTTCATATACTATAATAAAAATCAGTATAAATCATATATACACTTCAATAATAGGGAAATCATTCAAGAGATTTGGTAGACCTACATGATGAAACCGTACACAGTCAATAAAAATCATGTTTTCAGCGAATACTTAGGAAGTGAAGAAATGCTTTCAGTTCATCTTTGCATCTGTCACAGTTCTACCAGGAAATGGATGGCACATTCAGAGGAGGTGACTGAGCAAAGCAACTTGCTGAAAAGCTATGCACAAGGATAAAGGAAAGTAATCTGCAATGGAGAAGCATACCAGGGCTAGCAACACAGGAAGTCATTGCCATTCCTGTCCTGAAAGGGCAAGGAAGGAACAATCGTCTGAGAAAAACACAGTAATACCCACAGTTGCCTTAATGTCTTTGACCATGCCTACATGGAACTCCAGAGCTGAGATGGCCCATCAGAGTTGTCCCAAAAGAGGCAACAAGATGGGGCTTTGGTACCCCTAAACAATGGGTTATGGGGTACAGACAGCCTCCACAAGGTGAACGGTAATGCCTGGAGAGCGTGATCAGGAGCCAACCCTCCTGGCACTGGGCAACCGAAGGAGTGTCTGACAGGCACATCACAACATCTACTAAGATGGCAGCCAACAATGGCTGGCTGCGTGATTGAATTGTGGGCGTCTATCTCTGCCTTTTTCTTTTTTGTCTCTTTGTTTGTACTTTTTGGTGTTCCAAATGTTCTAAAACAAGTGTGTATTAGTTAAGATCAGAGCAATTCCAATATTGAAATAGAGAGACTTAGTGTTTAAATGAATCGGAATGTATGTCTATCCTACAGAAGTTCAGACTAGCAGTCCTCAGCTGGCATGACAGCTCACTAAGGGACACTTAGACCCTCCGTTTGGTTGTGCAGCCCCTTTCCATGCATGGCTTTCATCTCACGGTTCAAGGTGGCTATTTCAGTTCCTGTCTTCATATCCACATTCCAGCAGGAAAGAGAAAAACAGCAGTGGAAAGAATTAGTTTCATCATTTTTCGCTGGCTAGACTTTGTGATCACATACACTTCCAAGAAGTTAATGCCCTTTATTGTAGGCGCATGTTATAGTCAGCTTGGTTTGCTGAAACAAAATACTCAAGGCAACAGCCCATTTAGTAACTGCTAAGGGCCTATTTCTCAAAAGTGGAGCCTTCTATGCACCCCTACGTGAGAGGCACTCCTTCATGTCATTTCAAAGGGGTACTAGTCCCATAATGGTTCTGTGCTCATCACTTCCCAAAGATCCTTCCTCTTAATACCACCCTCACACTGGGGATGTGGCTTCAACACATGAGCAACACAAACATTCAGACCATAGCAGGAGTTTCTTGTACAGTTTAAATTGAGGGCTTCTATTAGTAAAGAGAGAAGGGGACAATTAGACATCGGTGACAACTGATAGTCTCTACCACAATATGCAACATATTGTCCAGTTAGATAAACAGTAAATTTACAGTAAAATAAAGGAGATATTACAACTGTTTGCTACCCTGCATACTCCTGGGAATGATGTAAGCAGTGAGGTCAGGGCATAGGTAATTATCACAATGTTTACAAATACTTCAGTTTAATCAGTATGATGCTGAATATCAATTAATCTTTAATTCTGGGAACGGTCAGGCAATTTTCTATCAAGCAACATCATCCAGAGGATCAGTTAGTGTTTCACTGTAAAAGCTGCATTCCAGCAGCAGTTTCTATAAATCCTTCTGCCATCAAGATCAGTAAATCATACTTTTCTGATTAACATACTTTGTTAAAACTAGACTTTTATTGGTGAATCAGTGACTTTGTCATTGGCATGATAGATGTTCAAACTTCATCCCTGATGGGGAAATTAAAGGTATTCAAGCTGGACATAGTGGTGTATACCTGTAATTCCAGCACTTACTAGGACTGCAGCGAGCTCAAGACCAGCCTGGTCTGTATGTGAGCTGAAGGCCAACGTGAACTACATTATATGACCCTGTCTCAAAAAAATTCTTTTAAATTTCAAAATAGGAAATTAAAACTATTCAAAACATACGTATTGGCTCAAATGATTTAGAAACACTCTTCAGTCCTTGCATAAACACGGCACAATATAAGAATCCAGAGATGCTTACAACACATAGCATCAGGCATGACATTAAAGATTTGAGTCTCTGATTGATCTCATAACCAGCTATTGCTTAGAATTCAGAGGAATTCTAAGATGAAAGAATGTTAGATCTATTTTCGGTAAGTTTTGCATACAGGATGCATTCTATGGCTTGAATGTATCTCCTCTGAAATTCCGGAGTGGAAATTGAATGGCTCATCTGATGACATTAAGAGGTAATTAGGCAGTGAGGGCTTCTCCCACATAAGTGGAATTAAGGTCCTTGTAGAAGAAACTTCATGCAGCATTCAGTGCTAGTGCCTTCCTCTTGTACCCATGTGAGGGCATTTCTTCTCTCCTCAAGAAGACAGAGCAAAAAGGTACATCTTAGAATAAGGCCTCACTAGACAGATGAATCTGCTACTTCATCTTGGACTCCTCAGTTTCCAGATATGTGAGAAAGTCATTTGTTTCCTTCATAAATTACCCAGTCAAGAGTATGACAATGAATCAAAGCACTTAAAAGAATAGAATAGCGCAACAGAGCAATAGGGCATCACTGGGTTTACATAATGTTTGAATGAACTGCTTTGGGCCACTTGCTGACCAAATATTTGATTAGCAAACGTCTGTATGAATGCTTGAGTTTTGCCTGAATGCTGTTTTTATTATTATCTGATAGCCACTTTGTGAGAGAGCCACTAACCATAATCTCCAACCTCACTGATGCATATTACTGATCACCATAAGGAATCTAAAAGTTTTGCATATCTAGATTGTCTTTGTAACACACACCCTGAGAGCCAAGTCAAAAGATATAAAAGTCATGATTCTCTTCCTTCTGTAATATTCTATTTATTCAGAATTAATTTAGAGGAATAGTTTCTCTTTCAACTTTAGTAATAAATATATTCAAATTCTGTCATGTGAAAATTTTCCCCCTTTGGGGGCTGATGATGCAACTCAATTGTAACGCACTCGTCCAGCACGCACAAGGCCCTGGGTTCTGTCCACATGTCCCACCCCAACCAAAAACAAAAAAGAATGAAAGGAAAAGGAAAAGAAATGTCTTTTAATTCTGCTTAATTCATTTTTAGAATAAATATGCACTGGTAGTTTTTACGTACTTAAATAGGTAGAAAAATCAAAAGATATTCATGATTTGTGAAATGCAGAAGTCAATGTCCACAAACAAAGGAACATAGTTTTGTTAACTCATTTACATAATAACTACAGCTGTACTGGTATAAGAGCAGAGTTGAGTGCCTACAACAGACACTGACTCATGAAGCCTAAACTAGTTCTATCCATTCCTTTACAGAAAAAAAGGTTTACTAATCCTTCTCTGAATGATGGGGATCTATCATTAAACAAGTTAGAATTCCTATAGAGTATGCTGAAGGGAAACATATAATAAGTACAAATATATCCAATGATAATAAGTGTTATGGTAAAAATAAGAATGAAGTGATAGGGAGAGATATCAGCAAGCTCTTCTGTAGGGAAGTGATAGTTGAGCTAAGAACTGAATGGCAAGAAGGAGACATCTGTGTAAAGATGAGCAAGAATGTTCCAGATAAAATCCCTAAGGAACTCTCCAAGCTTACAGTGTCAGGGTACAGGATGACAGCCAGCAGAGTAAGACAAGTAGAAGAGTAAATATACTTCCCATAGACCTCCCGATTTCCAGGAATAATAACAATCTTTCTCGAACACAGTGACAACAGCTGAACATTATGTTTTTTGTTCTTTTTTTAACATTCACATATGTTAACATAACATTAACATTAACAACACTTGGTCAATGTAAAAGATACACCATAAGGTAAGAAACTGAACCATTTCCCTTAGTTCATATCCCTAGAAAAGGTAGCTAATAATCTGCAAAATTTTCTCTTCCCCTACTTTTCACCTTCAAAAAAATCTGAGATGCAATTAAGTGAAAATCAGTTAAAATCACATGCAAACTTGGCAATATGGAAGGTCCGTGAGTTACAAACTATGCAGTATAGGTGCTAACAGATTACCAAAGTTCAATATTCCCACCTCCCATTCTCTTTCTAACTGTACATTACTTCCAGAAATAGAAGCTAAATTTGTTTCCACATCCCTTTACTGTCATGGGTTACACATGCCATTGTGAAATGTCACTGTGGAAAACAATTTGGAGGGAAGAAAATTCAACCCAGGGCATCACTTCAGTTGTCACAAATAAAGCTCATGATTACAAAAAATGATCTCAACTTTAAAAGCTTTGCCTAAAACATTCAACTTTCACATATTCCATCTGCAAAACACTTAGATGTGGTTGCTATTTTCAGTGATCATGGTTGGGGGGAATACAAAGTTTTAAAACCAATATTCCAATTATTACAGACCAAAAAAAAAAACTTTATCTTTTTAAAGAAAAGCAAGCCTTTCAAAAGAAGAGCAAGAAATGTAATTAGAAATATATCAAGGACTAAAAAACTGTTAACTCATTTCCTTAAGAAACCAAAAATAGAATTGATAAGTACAACTTTCAAAGAAGCGTAGATGTACTTACCCTATTATTGAATTTTCCAGTTCAGAATTTTTAGAATCGCTAATTTAAGGGTTGATAAAAAGCTTTATGTGAAAAAAATGTTGTTCCTCCCATTAATTTTGTCTGTAATGGTTCTACTAGTGAAAACTGACCCTCATGAACAAAGGGAGTGCCAGGGTTGCCCTTAAACGAATCACTGACGTATTTAGCAACCAATACCACAGTGTAATTCTTGACACCAAGATAGGTGTCAATAATAATCAATAAATCTGTGGACATAATAGTTCTTTGACAACTAAATTGACTTAATAAAACAAAATTAAAGTTGGTCATCAGGAATTAAAATTCTTAACAGCTGTTTTGAAGAAAACAAAACATTATAACAGCTATTGCTGATTTAATATCATCTTGCTTAGGAATTAAAATTCTTCGGGAAGAAGATCTGGAGAAGCAGGCAGAATAGAGCAGGAAAGAAGGGAATCAAAAATGAGCAAGATATACCTGACTGTAAAATGAGCTCATGTGCTTTTCACGATTTTCAAAGCTCTGTGAGTAGCTTTGAGAGACCAAAAGGTCCATATTTGGGTCTGAATGGAGTAGACATGAAGAAAACCAAGCATAGGCCTTTGAGAATATGCAGTCAGCCCATGAGCCTTACACTCCATCTCAAGCACTCCTACCACCTCCTACTGAGAAGCAGGAAGGTCAGTGTGAGTTTAACCATGAGAGAGACTCCAGCTAACAGGGAGTAAGTGGACCAGGACCAGCCACATGCGTACACACACACACACACACACACACACACGTGTGTGTGCACAGGAAGTAGCTCAAAGAATTTGAACTGCACGGCCCCCAAATTGTCCTGCTAGCCTCCCTATATAACCAGCAGCTCCAGTAAATGAATGAGGTAAACCTGGAGTTTTCCCCTGGCCTGACCTGGATGGAGCTGCACCTCATAGCTGTGGCAAGCAGGCAACTGTGTCAAGCAGTGGAGAATTACTGAAACCCACAGTAGAAGTTGCAGGGGAGCAGAATAAAATGCTAGAAGACCCTCCTCCCACTTTTGATTACATTTGTTCCATTTCTAGAGTTCTGGGACCTAAGGGTCAAGAGGCCAAGAACACAAAGCCTATCTTTCTTCTGAGTATCCAATCCTCTTTCCTCTTTAAATTTCCAACTCTTTTTTTCCTTCTTTCAGTTTTTTTTTTATTAGTGTGTGTTGCAGTACATGTCTTTTACAATCTCCTTGGGTAGTGGGTACATGTACATAATACAGCTTTGGGAGAGGAGTTTCCAAAGATGGTGGACCAGTAGGTAGCAGGAGAGAGATCCTCTCTGAGAGAGACAGCTTAAATGCCAGAATTTAACACCCTGGAGAGACCCAAACAGAGAGAGATGGACTCTCTCAACCCAGGAAGAAACTAAAGTTAAAAAAACCACTCAAATATGAGGTCCCGGGACTACCATTAGTGAAGCGAAGATCAGCAAGCATGGCACCCTCCTCGAACCGCCTGAATTCCTGCCCAAGAGCGCCCTGACTGACCAAACTGCACCGATGCGACTGGCTTGAGCGGTGGAGCATGGAGCTGAACATCTCTGCATGCCGCTTGCCCAGACCCAGCCCTGTACGCGACCCACCCAGAGGCACTGTGAATTTGCGCTGCAGACGCACTGAAATCGGAGGTCTGGGAGCCCAGCAGTTCTCAGGGACTGGCATCAACACACGGTGAGTGATGGGAATAAGACCCTCCCACGGGAAAGGGGAAACCGACTGGAAGACATGTTGGATTTGGGCAGGACAGCCCTAACTCCATAAGGAAGTGGCTTCAGTTGGTTGCTCCCCTCGCCAAGTGGATTGGTGGAATCTGCTTGGATTGGGCCATGCCCCTGGCCAGGAACCAGTGGGTTGCTACAAACTAATTCCCTGAGCACAGCCCCACACTGACGCAGTGAAGGCCTGCAAAGATTGACTGGCCCGGAGGAGAGGAGCCAGCATATACTGCGCTTGCTTGAACTTCACTCGCTGATAGCAGCTGGCAGAGGGCAGAAGCCCCCAGCCTGCGTGCTCCAGAGGTGCCTTAACCAACAAGAAAAGGGGCTGGGAATTACACTGTACACTTGTATGGAAGGAACCAAAAACATGACAAGAGGGAGAAATAAGAAAAAAACCCCAGCCCCCAACCCTGAGAACATTGATCCAGGAGAGGTAAATACAAAAGAGATTGAGGGCAGCAAACATGCAACATCAAACACAGCAGTAGCAGACATAAAGAGATATCTTCAGGACCTCAAAAGCGGGATCAAAACTGAAATATTAATTCAAATTAAACAAGAGATAAGTAGATGAATAAAAGAAAGGCTGGGCACCTCTCAAGAAGACACAGACAGAAGAATGGAGGAACACAAAAGGAGAGAAACGTTTAATGAAGAAAACAAGAAAAACCTAGAATTCATGAAGCAAATTCAAACAGATTCTCAGGAAACTAAAGACTCCATAGAAAACTGGCGAAACTGCTTGAAAGAAACCAAAGGTAGACTATCAAAAATTGAACACAGGCTTGTTCAATTGTTCATGTGTGATCATGAAAGGGAAGATCTCTTAAAAACAACAAGGGAGCAGGCAGTAACAATTGGAAGGCTACAGGACGACAAGAGGATCTATAACTTAAGAATAAAGCATGTGAATGAAGAAGCAGGAGTCAAAACAGAGGAATTTCAAAGGCTATTCACAGAAATCATTAAGGGAAATTTCCCAAGCATAGAAAAAGGAAATGATATGCAGATGTATGAAGCATACAGAACTCCACCACCTACAACCAAAACAGAGCGACACCCAGACACATAATAATCAAGATCCCAGAAATTCAATATAAGAACAGAATATTAAAAGCCATCAGAGAAAAGAAACAGATCACTTATAAAGGAAAACCAATCAAAATCACGGCAGACTTCTCAACACAGACCATCAGGTCAAGAAGAGCTTGGAGTGAAGTAATTCAAGCCCTGAAGGAGAACAACCTCCAGCCCAGATTGATGTATCCTGCAAAACTCTCTCTGGAAATGAATGGAGAAACAAGATGCTTCCATGACAAAGAGGAACTAGGAGAATTTGTGACCACCAATCCAACCCTACAAAAAAAATGAAGGACATTTTAGAGAGAGAGAGAACAAGAATATGAGCATTTCAGGAACAGTGGCACATTAAGGTATGGACAGCTGTTTTGAGGAGAATGAGAGACACTATGACAGCCATTCTCGGCTTCCCTATTGTCTGATCTTGAAGACCTGAAACGCCTTCCTTGTCCTGTTCAGATCAATTCCATACTATGTTGTTTCATGTAAATTCCCTGTATGTGACAATATGGACAACTATTTGGAAGAAAACAAGAGTCAATACGATAGAGAGTGAATATCTCCAATTGTCTAGTTTTA
>PVJX010007457.1:0-71073 GCA_004027295.1 Dolichotis patagonum
GAGCAAGTGTTAAGAGGAGGAAAAAAAAGTAAATAAATAAATAAATGGTGTGCTGAGGTTTGAAGAAGGGAAGTAGCAAAACTTTGTTTGGAGCTCAAAATTCTCATTGTACTCCAAAAAAATGCCCAATTATTTACCTTTAATGGATTAAATATTTATAAATTATATTTAATCATTTCATCCCAAGCTGGTTAGGCATGTATCCGTGTGCATGGAGTGGCCACAGAAGCTGACACACACTCTAGATGATACATGAATCAGATAAATCTATTTATAAATAGTTATTGATCTGCCGTTCTCTGCAGTGTGGTGTTACTTCACATAGTAAACCCAAAGGATCTATTTTGCTTCTGGACCTTTGATTCAGCTGAAAGATACCTGACGTGGTGCACTGCTAGAAGGCAGTCCACTATGTCTTGGTCCTACAGAAACTAAAAAATAGGAGATGAGACCCTAAGTGAACTAGAATCACGCCCTCATTTGGGTGCCGGACTCATTCCTAGTTCCTCTGCATGACTCTTTCCTGGAATAAATCATCCGACAGGAGTCTGCACTGTGGAAGAAGCGCCCAGCAGGTAGTGCACGCAACCCACAAGCTGCCAGCTTGCTGACAGCCCGCGTTTGGATCTCATACTCTATGGGGATGTCAGCTTCCAGGGAGTTCAAACAGAAGTCCTAGTGAAGGCAAACTCCAAGACAGTAATTTTGCCTGTCAGGAATGCTATGCCAGATGGATTTAGCAGTGGCCTGACATGTCCAGGCTCTGAAGATTTTGAAAGGATTAAAAAAAAATCACCCCATATTACTTTCCTTGCCTTTTCCAGTCATTCCTACACATCAGAAACCACAGCCTTAAAATCAGGATGTTCTCAGCAGAACAAAGGGTCACCAGAAGAGAAATCTCCATGCAGTGTTGTCTGTCTTTATACCTAGAGCTTTACTCAGTTGAAGTTCGCTGACTTCACTAGAAACGAGAATCCCTTATTCCTCTCTGGGTTCCTTTTGGCAGACAAATTCACTCTCTTCCTAAGCTCACAACATATTCCACTGTGGATTTTTATCTAATGCAAAAATTTCTAGAAGCTGCTTTTCTATAAAGGGGGCTTTTCTGTAAGCAAGAAAGTTTTCAGAATGACAGGAAAGATGCTTTTCCCTCACAAAAACCGATATTCACCCACAAATGCACACATATCCTTATTCTCTGTTTCTTCCTTTTATGTATATAAAATAGAAGAAAGAATTTAAAGGTGTGATTGTAAAAAGCAATTACCAGTCAAAATGTGGTAAAGAAGTTTACTTCCTTAACGTTATTCCAGAGTTGAAACTTCTCTTCACAATGCTTTGAAGATAAGAATAACTATATAAATAGTATTAAATTGGCTTTTTCTTTCCACATAAAGAGAAATTTTCACATGCATGCCAATTTGAATGATTATCCCCTTTATGTACAGTATTTGCCTTAATCAAATATACCATGTTCTGCAAATACAGTCCACCTATTTGAACATGAAGATCATTTTAATGTAGAAACTGTTAAAAGATATTAAATATACATAATGTATATATACGTACATATATATAGACAGATGTTGTGCATGTGTATGTGTGCATGTGTGTGTGTGTGTGTGTGTGTGTGCATGTGTGGTACCAGTGACTGAACTGCAATGCATTACATCCTCAGCATTTTTTCTTCATTTATTTTTAATATTAAGATTAGATACTGAGACTAATATTGAATCTAGATAAGTACAGTATATACCTATAGATTAACTAATATAATACATATTATGGGGCCGGGGATTTAGCTCAGTGGCTTAAGCGCCTGCCTGGCAAGTGCGAGGTCGTGAGTTCGATCCCCGGTACCAAAAAAATAATAATAATAATAATAATACATATTATGCATTTTTCTTTCTTGTGACATGAGTGTAGAATGGTGCCTTATTTGAACCTGGAACCAGCAATTAGATCTCAAACCAGCCATACTAAGGTCTCAGTTTTGCAACTACCCACCCTGGCATTTCTTGTAAAGCATAACAATATCATGTATTGTCATTCAAATTTGCCTCGTTTAGCATCTCAACCTCCTGAAGAATAATCTTTTTCCCAAGGAGGCCAAAGGGATAGGTGGCAAAAGTGCCATGTGGCTTCAGGAATTCCCAGGGTGGAACAGAAATATTCTTATCTTAGCTGTGTCTAAGTAGCTAACTCCTAAAATGTCCTATTTGCTAAGCACTCTTTGTATTTACTAAGTATCAGTATTTTATTTATGTATTTATTTTTAATGACTGTCTCATTCTTTAGCTTCATAGAGTCAGTCAAAGCTTGTAATTTCCTATGAATCAGAGTATCTCAGTTTAATCCTATCTTACTTTCATTCTATCTTTCAATTTTGTATTTAATGAATGAGCACTTAATATATAATGTTCTTTATGGATTTTATGGAAGATCTTCTTATGATTTCAGAGTATATTATATACCTCTACCTTAGCTAAACACCTGTTCTGTTAAAACATCTTTTTTATTTTGAATTAATTCTTTTATTCTTATTTCTCATAGCATTTCAAACCAATAGGTAAATAAAACATTTAACAAAATATTAGCTAATAGCAATGGCCCAATATATCCTAGGCAGCCTTTTGAGACACTGTCTAGTTTATGGCTTCAGGTTCTATTCTTATTTTATATAAATAAATGTCTGCCTATTCCTTGATATCCTGAACTCAAAACCTCATAAACTACACATGTATCATCTCCAACTGAAATTGTTATAAACACCCTAAACTTGTATCTTTGAAAACTGAGTTCTAAAATACTCTTACATTCTCCCAGTTTAGGATAATGATATCACTATCTATTTAGTTAGAATTGGAAATAGTCCACTCAATTCTTCTTGAAAGAAACCTTTAAATCATCTCTCTTTCCTCTCTCTATCTTACTTTTCAGCTGTGATTCTTCACCAAATCTTTTATTTCTAGGTCTGCTTTTCTTCCCTGCAACCACCACATGAATCTAATCCCTGTTATCACTCACCAGTATCATCGATTTAATCATCTAATTAAACTGTTCTTTTTAGACCCTATCATCTATCCTGCCTCTTAACAGCCCCAATAGAATGAAAGTTTACATATCACCTCTCTCTTTAATATTTATCTTTATTTGGAAATAAAATCTAAAATCCTTAAACATGGCTTTAAAAGTTTTATAGGATCTAGTTTCCAACTCCCTTAACAGTTTTATCTCAGAGTTTGTTCCATTTTTATTCTCTAAATTTCAGCTGTTCTTTTATTCTTTCATTTCCTTAAATACTCACAGCTCTCTCTACCCTCAGAATAGGCACACATCCTATTTGGAATAGTATACATCCAGGATTGTTAGCTAAGATAACCTCAGCTTATTCTTCAGGCTGCTGATGATATCTCTAAAACCACCACTGATTTTTTTCCCTATGAACTAATAAATATTTAAGTTACCTATCAATTTTTATGAGTTAATGTCTGTGTCATACCATAAGCTCCATTAAAGCATAGAGCATGTCTACCTTTTTGCCACTGTATCTCTCACACAGAATTAGGCAGAGAGTGGTTACTTAGTACATTGCAGTTGACTGTCTACACAGACTTCTGTGTCTAGTCTTGATATCTCGCAGACTCCCATTTCCAATGCTTATATAACCAGAAAGCGGAACTGCAAACATCTTAAACTTCACCTTCCCTAGTCAAATATACTCTCAACCTACACCTCCTGCATTCTTTATCTTAGTTATTGGCATTTATCATCTTCTACTTTGAAATCTTGATGTCACTTTTACTTCCTGCTTTCTTTTACTGTTGATGTCCAATGAATTGCCCATATTAGGGCCTGGCCTAGTGGATGAGACATGCCTATAATTCTAGCATTCAGCAGGCTGAGGCAGAAGGAACCCCACAAGCAAGGCCAACCTGGGCTAATATAGGAAAAACTACCAACCGACTAGATGTCCCATACAAGTTCTTGTTCTCTAAAATTGAAGAATGAATGGTAGGAGAAACAGAGGTTAAGAGCAGAATATATTTATTGAGAGAAGAAAAGCTTCTATCTGACAGAGAGACAGAAGGGGTCCCGAGTAGGTTGCCATAGACTCTATCTTTTCTAGGGACTTCTATGGAGTAATACCATGAGGTGAGGAGGGTCCAAGGTGAGGAAAAATGGAAACTCACAAGATGAGCATGAGGTGGGACAGAACTATGGTCAACCAATACGATTCCAAGTGTAACTGCTCTGGTAAAATTGATTAAATGGGGATCCACTGGGGAAGCAAGTCACAAAGCAAGTGGGCATGAATATAGAATAGGGCCTTTTCCTGTAGGGGGTTGGGTTAGTGCCTACTTCTGGCTTCCTCAAGGTGATGGATTCAAGGGATTCAAGGTGATGATACCTATTTAAAATATCACTCCCTGATGTTTATACTTAGAGTGTGTTGCATTTGTTTTGTCTTTTGTCTTGGGATCTGGCCCATAATAGAGATGTCTGTTTTCCCCCATAGTTGCAAAGTATCTTGTCTTCTGCATTTCGCGGGGCTAGCCATGTCTGACTGCTTATAATATTTCTAATTAACTTAGCTCCCTATAACAAGCGAGGAAGTGAGTTCAAGGCCAGCCTGAACTGATAGCGAAATCCTGTCCCAAAAAGGGAAAAAAATTGCCCATATTAATTTCTTCTTTCTCAGTAGTGTTTCTCAGATTGATTCCTCCTCCATTTTCACAGCTAACTTCCATTTCAGGCTTTCATAATCACTTTCCTGGATCCACTGAATGAACTGCCTACTTCCAATATTTTTACTTAAACCACAACATCTTCTTACATTGTACAGAGCCAGAGAAAAGTGAAGTGAGCAGCATGGACGCTAAATCCTTCAGGCCTGGGTTAAACCTTTGCTCTGTCTCTTCCTAGCTGTATAATTGTTTTCAAACTGCCTTATCTTTCTGTAATTCAGTGTAAAATCAGGAACAGTGCTAATCACATACACATTACACATTTAGAACAATACCTGCCCCATAAATTTTAACTACTGTCATTTACATATTTAGCATTAATTTTCTAAACCTTTGGAGTAAATTATGTTCTTTCTCAATTCCTCCAGCACCACTAGTAATAGAAAAGTGCTCATAATCCTAATTAAGGACCTAAAAATCTAGATTCAGTCAACCTTATCATTACTCAAATGAATTTTCATCTTCTAACTCCAAACAGCAGATTCAGTGTTTCCCAATGAAACCATGCACCCTCACTCATGCTTTTCTGCCTTTGACTACACTGTTCTCTCAATGTGAAATGTTTATTTCATATCTCAAACACTTGCAAATTCAATGCCAGATTACATTCACAGGGCTATGCCTGAGTCTCTTAGTTATAATTACTCTTTCCTTTATGTGTCCTCACACTTTTGCTTCTATTTAATACTTACTATAGTTTACCTTACATTATAGTGAATTGCATTCTCCCTTATCAGCCACTCCCAATGCTGCAATTAACTTGAAATCTCCATGACAGTAATGACAACATCTTAAACACCTTTGTTTAGTACACAGTATCTAGCAATGATGTCTCACAAATCAGCTAGCCACAGGTAGACACTCAATGGTTATCTGTTGACTTTAATTGGAAAAGAAGTTTAAGGCTGTGACATGAATGAGATATTTTTCCTTCCCAGAAACACTGCCTAACTGGGATAATGATAGAATAGCATCTATTATTGATATTGTTCTCAACCATTTATCATGTATTAGTAAAAAAAAATTTTAAACATTCTGCTAATGTAAGCTATTATTTTCTACTTATGAAAATATAATTTTGTAAATATTTAGCTTGTCACTAAATTATTTCCCCACAGAAAAAACAGGAAAGTGATAGCAATCATTTAAGCACTTTATACTTCAAAAGTAATAAACAAACCAATGTAAAGTCATTTTTTTCCAAGATAAAAAGAATGTTTTGTTCACTTCCCTGCATAATCTCTCTACTTAAAAATATCAGAAAAGTGAGAGGCTTGAATTTTTCCTTTTAAAGTCAAATTATTAACCTTAAGATATTTTCAGAGGATCACAAGAAAATCTTGAGTGAAAATTTAAAATTGTCAAAAGATATGAAGTCATTTAACTAGAAGTTTTTGTTTTCCCTCCATCCTGAAATTTGACTTTTATATAGAACAGGATTTTTTTTTTTTTTGCCTTGTTAGCAGCCCCTGTGGTAAAACTTGAATCCAAGTATCCAGTGCTCCTTTTAAAGCAGTTCAACAAGGCCAGTAGAGAAAATTGTGCTGACCAACACATATATTCCAAGAGCCAAAATGCTTGATTTTTAGACCAAATGTCAGTCCAGTCAGGGTATCTCATGGCTAGGATCTCATCTCATTATTTTTTCAATTCATACTGGATTCACTGTTAAGCTATTTTCAGTCATGTACATTGACCTAGATTCTCCCACAGTGTAAGCTACTCCCCAGGAGTAGGCTAGGTACTTGAGGAAACTGCATTAACACTTTCAGGTATATTATGATAACTGGTTTCCTAGTGTCTGAAAAGAACTGCCTCACAGGATACTAAAAGATATCTTAGTACACTGAAGAGGATTCACACCACTTCTCCAAGGCTCTGCAGTGCAAACCGTGCAAACCCAGAAATATAAGACACTGGCTCACTAAATAAAAGGATAGCAAATATTTAGGTAATGGATTTTTTAAAATCTTCTCATAGAAATTACATTTGCGGGTGAGATTCTAATTATAGAAAAACCTTTGACCTGGCACCAAGGCTAGTACCAAATCCCAGTGCTATTTTGAAGATGGTAAGTGGGGGATTCTCCTGGAGCCTCCTTCTCCTAGTCTCAGCCACCCACTCTGGCTCCCAGACTTCTGAGTCACTTTGAGGAACGTTTTGACTTTTTCCCAAGAGAGCCTTAAAGGAGGTAGACATTCATTTCTTTATTGATATTGTTACGTGGTAGAGGAATCTAACTCAGGCCGGCTTCAGGAAGAGTTGCCATTTCTTGACTCCTTTGACTATGAAATCTAGGGGTGGAACCTTGAAGAATGACTGTCTGCTGAAGATCAAAGAAATCACTCGGGTCACTTAATCTCTGCAGTGATTCATTCTTTCTCCATTTCTCTACCTCTCAGGTATTCTTTCATCTGTTTGACTTCCTTTTCTGTTTCTTTCTTTCTTTCTTTTTTTCTTTTTTTTACCTCTTTTAATGCTGGCCCCTGGACTTCCTCAAATAGAAGCAGCTTAGAAAAGTAGAAGCAGATGTAGTATTTCAGTGAAGTCCCAGCTATCTTGTTGTACCTTTTGGGATTTTTTTTTCTTCAGTGTATCCTCCTACATTAAACAGACTGGGATAGACCGCAAAGCACAGTGCTTAAGAATATACCCTAACAAACCAGCCTGCCCAGAGAAGTCCCTTGCTCTGCCGCTTCCTGACTGTCACCCTTCCCTGAATGAATCACTGTCACTGGAATGCTGTAATGCCCATCTTGATGAAGGCTGCATTACTTCCCCACCCTTACTCAGGTGAAGGTGAAAGTAAGGTCCATTCCACCTGGTTTGGGGTCAGTGAAGGGGCAAAAAATATCGAGGAGTTGTTAAAGGAAAATTAGCAGACATAAACTACGGATGTCTACTAAACTGCTGTATGAAAAATAACTAACATACATCTTGTGGTTAAGTACAAAACAAAGGCTAACAGGGATGTAGGAGGCATTCACACCATTCCTTTCCTCCCTCTGTACTGCGGTTACTTGTTTACAAATGCATCTCCCTCAATAAACCCTGAGCCTCCAAGGTCAGGGCCTGCTTCTAGTGAGGCAAGAAACAACTGCTACGTGGAAGCAATGTTTGCTGAAGAAGAGGAACATGGTTCCAACTCTAATCAGCATACTTTTGAGATTATATCTGGAAATGCATTTGCACATTTTATTTTACTCACAAAAAATTTTTTTAATCACAAGAAAATAACTTAGGCAAGTACACAGCTCTGTTGGTTCCACTATCTTGCCTGACTGTCCTAGTACTTAAAAAAATACTGATAAAGGGATGATGAAGATAAATTAGAACTTGAATTAAGCTAAGGTTATTGATGATTCAAATTTATTATCATCAAAAAAGCTGTTTACTTGCTTCTGAAAAATATGCCAGGCTTACCCCCGTCCCTAAGCTAAAATGTTTCTCTTCTCATCACTAAAATCTGTTCTAGCCAAAAATAGAGGTAAACACAAAGGTAAATGACTAGGCTTATTCTTTCAGTTTTTCTGCCATCCAATTTTTATGCCCCCAAAATAAATTCACTGTCTCGGATTATTAATTCATCTTATAGTCTAACTTCCATTTTACAATGACCAAATAGAAGCTTCAGTAAATTTCTGGCTCAAAGCAGGCAAGGCAGAAGCAAAATGTCCTCTTGTGGCATTGTATAAACTCTTCTAAGCCTTCCAAGTGGTTATTTGCTAAATGTCGAAAAGAGTTAATGATCTTCCAAAAGGGAAATAAAGATCAAACTCCGTGTCCTCCAAGCAGCATTAATGGCCTAGTACCTTAAATCTTACACTCTTCCTTAAGTGATTTCAGTCTCTTTTCTTTGCCCTAGTGAAAGCAAAATCCTACCCCTATGCAAGGGACAAAAAAAGAAAGTACTTTAAGATTGCATTAAAACCATATGCTGCCCAGGAAATTTAGCATTAGCAGGCAGTAAATTATACCTTTAATCGTTTTGTTGTTTCTGGGTGTTGCCACAAACATATTACAGTATTTGATACTACTTATTGGCTAGATACCCTGCTCGTGCCATTTGGAAAACTTGTGCTATATTAATGGTGGATTTCAGTTTTAACTCAGTCTTCCCCTGTGCCCCTTACAAGCTGGTTTAGACCGTAACACATTATTTCATAAGTATGAATAATAAGCACTTTAGTGCAAATTAATTTAGTTTCTATCCCTCCTTCCCTTTTGTGAAGTAAAATAAAAAAGTTTTTTTTTCTCACACTGCCCATTAAAGTTGTGTATATAAATAAACCAGGTTATCTTTTTCCTTGTGAGAAATGCTGTTTTATCTAACAGTCGCTTTCCTAGTAGTTCAGTACTCCACTACTCTAAATTAGGACACTTTATCTTACAGCTTCATAGTCTTACGAGACTATAATTGGAAAGTTTATAAAAAAAAAAGTCCTGCTTTGTAAGCCTGGCAGCTGAGACAGAAGGAGGGAATGAGAAGGGCTACAGCAGAATTACACCATCACTGCTAGTCTGACTCCGCTTGACAGAGCCGTTTAATATTTTGACAAGACAAAATATAAAGCAGCATTTTATTCTGTAGAGACTTCACTAGACATAAGCATGGAAGTGCTTGTGATCAATAAAGTTTGCGGTGGAGAGTGATTTATTTACAGCAGGGTATTATGTAGAGAAAGAGCTGTGATATTTCCACAGGCTTTGACGGCATAATGGGCCCCTCTCAATCCTTACACGGAAGGGTTAGATTGTCATGGTTGCTCAGGCAGTATTCAAAACGTTATCTGATCAGCCTTAAAGACTTCAGAATGAGACAGATGATTAGTTACCCTAAACGATCCTCATCATGCAGAAATTGATGATTTAATATAGTCAATGACAGACGATTCCATTTGTACTAGATAAAGTGTCTGCGGTTTGTATCAATCATAATAGAGTTATTATTGAGCATAAAAGAAAAGCATGTTTAATATCATTAATTCCAGATATGTCGCTTTCCACATCTGGCATTCATCCATAGACCAGAACCACTCCAGGCTATCATTCCTGCCTCTGTGCTGGCAACGCCAGTGTTTTTTGTAATTTCAAAATGTTTTTCAGCACCTCCAGCTAGGCGCAATAACAGTTTACAGATTACCTATGTCATCACATTTTGACAAACTTCTCAATCTGATGTGACCTTCATCTTTAGCCATCTGCTTGCCTTTGTTTCTGCTCTTTTTTGATAAACCTCCACAGCTTAAAGCTGTAGTAGTTCGTTCCATACACTGTACTTCTAGGTCAATGTTTCACCTGTGTAAATTCAGAAACACAGACTGCAGTGTAAAGACGGTGACCTGGGTTCAGGTCCCCGGGTACCCGACCCTCCCTCACCCCTTTAGTTATATTTTTCATCATTCACATCAAATACATTTTGATTATATAGAGGAAAAGCACACAATCAGAAGAAAAGAACTAAGTAACAGCTGAGATGAAGGAAGAGGGAGAAAGGATAATAAGTAAGGTGGAGAAGTTGGAAAAAGTAGGAAAAATATGATTTCTACATTCATCTTATCTGCAAAAATATATAACAATGGAAAAGGCTTATAAATAAAGAAGAGCCCTAAACTTTTCTAGGGAAAAAACATTATAGTTACCTAAAATAAATGCTATTGCCTCTTTATTTTGAAAACTCTATTTTCCGGTGACACGTTGAAACAACAAAATGTTCAAAGCAGATATATTGTGCATTCATCCTTTGTGGAAGAAAAATATGTGTTTGAAAAAAGGTGTCTCAGATTTAAATTATTTCTACTCACAAACATTTATGTAGCACTGTAGGTTGTAAAAGACACTGATAATTTTTTTTATATAAGAATTGGTTTAGAGACAATTCTTCAGATGTTTAGCAAAACTGTGGACCTAGAATGTGTCAGATACTAGACACTGAGACTACATCAGCCAACAAGACATTCAAATATG
Organism: Dolichotis patagonum; assembly: GCA_004027295.1. Lineage (NCBI taxonomy): Eukaryota > Metazoa > Chordata > Mammalia > Rodentia > Caviidae > Dolichotis > Dolichotis patagonum. Next base: position 10,719 of record PVJX010007457.1, read on the forward strand.
CCTGCTCTCATAATGCTTGTATCATAGTGTTGATTGCTAATATGAAAGGAATTATGAAAATTACTTGTAAATGGAACATGTCCAAAAATTAAGAACAAGATCAAATTACTGACCTCAGGAAGCAAGATCTCTCTGTGCCTCCAGAAGTATGAGGTATTAGTAAATGTATCCAGGAAGTAGAAAATGTTATCACTCCTAGGTGGAATTAGTCCAGTCAAGTGGTATCTCAACACTAATATATTTGTTTACTTTTGTTTTGTTTGGTGAAGTAGAGTAAAAGAGATTAATACTGTTTCAGGGGCAAAGGGCAAGTTTGCACCTTTATTTTTCATTGTTTCATCAAGTTGCCTTAGTTATCATTGTTTCAATGTAATTTTATAGGACAAAATTCCTGATTTTCATCTATGATCACTAAAGGGGCAATTAATAAATCCTCTACATAAACATATTTCTTTCCAATTATTTTGTTTAAAAACATTGATGATGGAGGAGTGGAAAGGGTGAAAAAATTGATGAAATTTGAGGGATAAATGTTAACATATTTAGGGAATTTATTGCCAGATTAGTCAAATCAGTTCAATGAACACAAATCTTCTGAGAGCCTTCTGTAGTGGTGTAACACTCACAATCAGGTTTCTAGTGTTCTGGGTCTGATTCCAGCATTCCTTAACTATGTGGCAACCTCTCTAAACTTCAAATGTCTTATGTTCAAAGTAGAAATTATTTATCTGTCTTACCAGTTGTAAAAGTTACAAGGAGTGATTTTTAAAAGTATTTTGCAAAATAAAAAGGATTTTCAAGATTTAATCTAGTCAAACTCTACTTCATAAATGAAAAAAAAATTAGTCAAACTCCACTTTATAAATGCGAAAATAGAAGCCCAGAAAACTTAGGAGACTTACTCAAGGTCAGTCTACTTAATAGCGGATTCATAATTAGGTCATTGTTCTCAATTGCTTGTCCAATGATCTTTCTTCTTTATGAGATAATGTAATAAAAACGCGTTGGAAGCTATGGCAAGCATAAATGACATGGTATTATAATGATAGAGCAAAAGGAGGTGATCTCTCCACTTGTGGGGTTTTAAATTTCTCAAAAAGAGCATTCTGGAATATCTCACAATGAGTTTCTGCCAAGAATTAAAAGAAAATTTATGGAAGAAATGTTAAATTTCTGATAACAGTGATTTCACCTGCTCTATAGAATTTTATTCACATGTAAGACTAATTAAAGTCCATCAGTGGTCATCATGTTAATAGATCACCACAAGTTTAAAACCTTAGTTTTCAATCTCACACTTTATACAATTCTCTGTATCAATGTAAGTAACATTGGAAAAGTCTTAAAATAGTAAATTATTGATATATGTTATTTTATTTCAGGACCAAAGCTAAACCTAACTGTAAACATCTTTTTGATGATCAAATATTCTCAAAGAAGACAGCAGACACCAGGAAACAAATATTCTATTATTTCAGAAAAACTTCATATTCACTGATGGTTTCAATAAAATGCATATATAGAAAGTGTCAGTCCACTTTTAACATACTAAGTGCTGGTGTCAGATTCAAAGTTTTTTAAAGTAAATGACCATAAAATCACTTATGCTAAAAATCAAAAATCTTCTAAGAAGACCATGATTTTATTTTAGTCTTTTTTTAAAGTCTTAGTCTTTAATAAATTTATTTTTCACTATTGCGGATTGAATTCAGGACCTTTGCATTGAGTTACATATACCCCCCCCCCTTTTTTTTTGCTTTTTTTTTTTGAGATAAAGTCTAAGTCACTAAATTGATCAGACTGGACTAAACTGATCAGACTCCAATATGCAGTCCTCCAGCCTCAACTTCCTGCAATACTGGGATTACAGTCAGGCTCAACACGCCCTGATTAAGCAACTTTTCTATGTTCAATATGTCTTAAATAGTCACACAGATTTGCCTGATCAAAAATCACTGCGCTGCCAATTGATATTTAAATCCTATTTTGACTATGTAGTTGTACATTCACAAGTAAAACAATGAATAGAATGTATATGGTAAAACAGAAGCTGTTGTATCACAGTTCACAAATGTAAAAGGTTAACTGCACCTTTGATGAACTTGGTCAACTAGCAAGGAGACTTAGAATCAAAATTGGGCAAGAAGATATCCTGTTGGATAGGAAAGATGTAAAAGATTTGCTAATCAATTCACAACTTCAGCAAAATCACTAAAAACAAATGATTCAAATGGAAATAATAAAGAAGGCTGGCTTGAGTAATTGTTCTTATTTCTCTTTAATAGAAAAGAATACTACTCTAAAATGTTTTAAGTTTTTTTAATCATAATTACAAGTCAGCAGAAATGTGAAGCTTTAAGATTAGTTTTTAAATCAATGCTAATACTAAAACATTTTTTCAAGAGATTTTTCACTGCGTGAGAATTTAAGCTATGACTTTTTAGAATGCTCTACATTCTGATTTCCTTGTTACTCAATCTTTCTGATGTCTTTCCTCCTGGACTTCCTTTCCTGTTCCTCTTCTATTTAAATACTGCATTTCTGTCAAGTAGTAACTTAAATCTAAATCAAACCACAACTCTTTTCTTGAATCCTTTTGGTTTATTTATCTCTGGTTTTTTTTTCAATTGCAAAAGTAATTACAGCCTGCACTACATAATCTATAAACATTTACTTATTCACTATCAGTATATTTAGTGCCTGGCTTGTACGAGGTACTATATTAAGAACCAAGAGTGCTAAGAGGATAACAGATGAGAATGGCATTCCACCTTATTTAGTAAAAGACGGGAATGTTTTGCATCTTGATCCAGAAATGCATTCATATGTTGTCTATTTAATTTAGATGGCATTTCAGTACATTAAAATTATTATCCCCCTCTCCTAGGTGAGACAACTAAGGCATTAGTCAACTGGACTACCCACTCAAATATATTATAAAATAGTTCTTCTTGATCAAGTTTATACACTGCATCTCCACAACTAAAATGTTGCTCCAGCTCTCCAGAAATTAAGGCACACTTTTGAAAAACATTTTTCTTTCTTTGACTTGCTAGAGTAAAAATTTATATTCATTAAAATATTTGTTAACATTGTAGAGTGAGTTCAACTCAGGGCTTAGTAGAAAGAAAGTTTTTTTCCCAAATATTATGCAACACAGTTGGAACGACATTCTGTACCATAAACAGTGATACTAATCTCTACTTAATAGCTTAATCAGGACTGAAGACTGAAGAAAAAAATGCTATAGACATTTGGTAAAATGGTAGAAAACTAACCAAAACAAAAGAAGACAAAGAAGAACTTTTGCGGTAATAGAAATACCAAAGCAAATAACTATAAGAGTAGTTTGAAACTTCGCAGTTCTAAGAAGTAAAACTCACAGATGCCTTATGTTACTTGTATACAAAAAAAAAAAAAAACAGAAAATAATGAAAATTGTAAATATAGCAGCAACTTAAGGAATATATGTGTACTGTCTTACACAATACCACATAATCACAAAGACTGAAATTTTTCCTTCGTATTTCTGTAAATAACTCAATCTCCAATTTTGTGCATTTTTAAGTGTTTAAGACCTTCAAGAGAAGCAGAACACTAAAATCTAGCTCATTATTTTTAATAATACATTATGTGTATATATCTATATATATACACATACATATGATTAGCAAACATATCAAAAGCATTTTGAATGTTACAATATCAATATATGAATACAAAAATAAAATTTCTAAAGAAAGTTTTGAGGAAAACTTGGTTATAGAATATCAAGCTATAATGGATATTCTTATGAAATATTTTCAAAACTATGTTACATTTCTGGAAATTACATTGTTATTTAGGTCTCACTTGTACATATTAGGATTAAATATTCAAGTTTTATGATAATAAAGCATTGTAGCAAAAATTAAAAATAGAATATGTAAAATTAGAAAAAAAGAATATATATTGTTAACTAGTTATGCAGCGAACTCTAGTGAATATACCATGTAAGTGAAAATAATAAATTAGATGGATATTCAATTGAATTAATATAATATTTAACTAAATTCTCAGACTCATTCATGCAGACCAAGTACAGCAAAGCTTTCTCTGCAACATTTAAAGGAATATAAATAAGATGTCAAATGAGAAAGGAGAGTATGGCATATAAGTCACGAATAAAGCAAAAATAAGTACATAGGGACAATTAGCATATTATTTAGCATGTGCTGGGAGAAAGTAGAATAAGGCTGAAAGAAGTTTTGGCAAAAGTATGGGAAAGCTATAGGAAGCAAGGTTTAGAGAGTACAAACTCATTTTCTTTCATAAAATGACATTAAAATAGTAAACAGACTGCTTGGTAAAAATTATACCAAGAATTGCAAAATGAAGTAAGAACAATTATTGAAATAGCCATGTACTTGCTTGTGAAAGAACTCCCTCCAACTTCAGCCTGAAAGATTCATGTTAAAAATTACACACTCTTCTTAGTTTATCCAAACAAAATCAGTTGTAAAAGTACTGAAATCATAGAAAGATGCAAATAAATAAAAATTGACAATAATAAATCTAGAAAATGTTCTCTGCAATAATCTCTGTATCTGAAATACTCTGAATTAGCAAAGAAGTCCATGTTTCTAATTGCAACTCTAGCACAGATCTGGTTATAGTGACAACTACAACTTACTATTGTACTAATTTTTCCAAGGTCGGCTATCCAATGGCACACCATCACAGATAATTTCGATTCTGTGAACTTCTTTCTTGCCACAGTCACATCAAATGAAAAGAAAAATGAGTTAACAGTCAACACTTAGGGACTACTAAAGTGGCAGAAGGTTCAGTTCCCTCAGAACAATGACTCTGCTTTGACATTGTATGATTGTAAAATAAAATACTGACTTACTTGAAAGACCATTTGTCTATAGATGAAAGGAAATAGTGTATCTATTCCTGAAAGTGAAATATAGATTTGCAGTTTTATCAGAAAATATGCTATTAGTCATCAAATACATTCTAGGTTATTTTAAAATTATTTTTGTTCTGTCTCACAAGAAATATTATTGACTCTGCCCTCTAGTAGTTCTTTCAAAAAACACCTATACTCCATGCATGTGCTAAAATGGTGTGCTAGAGTTGGCATTCTGTTTGAAGGAGAGATGTCCTATTCTCTTACACTGATTAGCAGGACTAAATCATGAACAGAATGGTCCTGGAATGGAGTCAGACTATCGGGAATGAAACGGCACTTCTCACAACATTGTTCCACAAAGATGGAGATGATAGATAGATAGATGATAGATAGATAGAGCCAGAGAGAGAGAGAGAGAGAGAGGACAACTAAATAGTGGTTGAGCAGTAAGTAAGCTGAAGTAGAAGAGATATAAGAAATGCTCTGAAAAATAACATAGATATAACATCCAGGAAGATATCTTGGATAGCCAAGATTGGTAGCCTGTATCTTTCTGGGTCAAGCTTTCAAGTCAACATGGGAAACAGTGTTAAAGAACAAATAGTGGCTATGTCTGAGGAAGAAGCTATAACTACAAAGAAAAATTTCTGTAGTAACTGCAGTCCAAAGATCCAAGCTGATCAATCCCCCAGCATTCTGTCAGTATCAGCCTCTGTGATCAGTTAGCAATGTCTCCAACCGTCTCTGACAAAAATGGTCATCAGTTGTGGTTAACCTGAGGAATCACACTAGCAAGTGTAATTGTAGAAAATACAAAATCAAATTAAACTCAGAAATCTAAATAATAGTCATTTAAGAATAATTTTCTAGTGCTTTGCTCCTGATTAAATAAGTGCAACTCTATATTTTTGCTTATAATTAAACAAAGCAGACTTTTGGCTTTAATATATCTCTCAATACCTCATGAGTATCACATAAATTGATGGATCCACAAAGGCTTTCTTTTGATCCACATAATAGAGCTCTCTACGACTCTTACTCAAATTCAAACCATTAGAAGTGTTCCATAGCTGGTAACCAGCTTGGTAAGCAGGCAGAAGCCGGCCCTGCCCAGGCAAGCACCCCAGCAGCCATCAGAAGCTAGTGCCCATTGGTAACCAGCTCTGTAGGGAGGCAGCAGCTGGCCCTGCACCAACAACCCAGTGACCACCCTTGGATACCTGTAGCCAACACTGGCCAGGAGAAAACTGGAGAGCCAGTCATGTCCCAGAGAAATCGTAGTCAACATGGGAAGTGTCTGAGACTCCACTACCTGCTTGTTTAGAAGAACCCAAGAAAATGTCAATACAAAGAAGTAAAAGGCAGTCATGGGCCCCAACCCAATCAGAGCAAGTCCAAGAGATGAAAACATGGACGAGATCGTGAGTCGCACACCTGAAGTTTCTGAAGTGATGGCAACTGAAGAGACAACTTCATGAGGCTATAAAAGAAATTAGAATGGAAATGCTACCTAAGGTAAAAGAAGTGAAAAGCATAATAAAAGAATTGCTAAGCATCTCTAAGGGACACATAGATAAAAAACAAATAGAGAAGCATAGGAAAACACCATGAATGAACATGAATGAACAATATAAGAGACATTTAGAATGCATGAAACTGATTCAAAAAGATACCCAGGATATTAAAAACTCCACTGAAAGCTGGCAAAACTGGTTGAAAGAAACTGAAGATGGACTTTCAGACCTTGAAGACAGGTGTGCATATTGCAATCGTGCAAAGAAAGATCTCTTAAAAATAACAAGGAATCAGGAAATAACAATTCAGTGACTGCATCATGATGCAAAGCAAAATGATTTAAGAATAATAGGTGTCAGTGAAACACAAATGACTTTAAAATTCTATTTACAGAAATAATGGCAGAAAACTTCCCAAACATGGGAAAAGGACATGCTATACAGATAAATTAGGCATGTAGAAATCCAGCTAGCCATAACCAAAATAAATATACCCCCACACATATAATAATCAACATTTCAGAAATTCAACACAAGAACATAATATTAAAAGTGATTAGAGGAAACAAAATAGATCACCTATAAAGGAAAAGCCCATCAGAATCATGACAGACTTCTCAACACAAACCATCAAGTCATGAAGATCTTGAAGTATTTGAAGTCCTGAAAGAAAACAAATTCTAACCCAGATTGATGTAACCCACAAAACTATTTTTAAAAACTAATGAAGAAACAAGATACTTCCATGACAAAGAACAACTGAAGGAATTCATGACCACTGAACTAAATATTCTAGAGAGAGCAAAAAAACAAAACAAAACAAAACAACAACAGCAACAACAACAACAACAACGACAAAACCCCACCAGGAACAGCATCAGAGGAGGCTCATGGAATTGGGCAGACAATTGAATGGAGAGGAAAAGTCGGCAATCAATGTCAGGGAAATAGCATGGAAGAGACAAGACAGAGCATGTTGGCCATAACCACTAATATAAATGGCCTCAATTCACCAGTAAAGAGAAACACAGGCAGAGTGGATCAGGAGACAGGGTCCATCAATACGCTTTATTCAAGAAGCACATTTAACTCAAAAGGATATTCTTAGGCTAAAAGTAAAGGAGGGAAAACAATGCTCTATGTGACAGGGAATCAAAAAAGAAAAGCAGAGATAGTTTGCCCATCCACTGCAGAATGGATAGGAAAAATACTGCATTTCTGTACAATGGGAAGCTGCTCAGCTACAAAGAAAGATAACTCCAAGGCTCTTGTAGGGAAATGGCTGCAACTTGAGATCATGCTCATGGGTGAAATGGTTCAGAGTAACATGGGTGAACATTATGTTGTCTCCCTAGCATAAAAAATTAAAGGGGTTAGTGGGATCCAAAATGCAATCGGTTGTGCATTTTGTGTTTTGTTTTGTGATATTGTGAAGGCGAAAGGTAAGGAGCTATCAAGAGAGAAGGCAGTGGCCATTGTTAATCTATATCTTGTTTTAAACCCTGCATTATTTTCATTGTTGTATTTAGCTTGGTTTTATTCTGCTTTGTTTGATATTTTTTGTATTTGACGGCATGGACGGTTATTTCAAAAATAACAAAATGTATTATCGTAGCCATTATTGATTTCCTATTATCTTTTTTTGAAGTCCTGTATTGATTTACTTGTTTTCTTTTTATTGATTTTATTCTATTTTCTTTTGTTTGATTTTATTATGTCTGATGGTATAACTGCTGCTTTGAAGATAACAAGATGTCTTATGCTAAACACTGTTGTATTCCTGATGTCTTGTTTTGAAATCCTGTATTGCTTTCATTGTTTTGTTTTCATTGTTTTTATTCTGTTCTGTTTTGTTTGATTTCATTGTGCATGATGGCATGGGAAGTTATTTTGAAGATAGCAAGAGACAAAAATGGTAACCATTTGTGGTTTGCTTTTCTCTTGTTTTGAAACCTTATATCACATTCATTGTTTTGTTTCGATTGTCTCTAATGTGTTTGATTTCTTTTGGTTTTATTCTCTTCAAAATATAAAAAAAGAAGTGTTCCAGAGTACTAGCTCCTCTGATCCACCCTTCCTCAAAATAATCACTTCTTTTTCTTGCTGCCCCCTCACCAAGTGTCTTAAGATGCCACATTCATATCATGAATATGGCCTTTTACTTATTACTGCCTCCTCCATCAATCAAAGACACATTTTTATTTCTGACTTCACAAATTCCCAAGGGCTATATATGCCTATAGAATCTTGGAATTTCTAGCACTGATTTGTTCTTACCCACATTAAATTCCAAAAGCCATTGTTGAAATTTCAGTTCAATTTTTATGCTTTTCATTGTTTAACCATGTTCATATCTATTTTACTATATTGCTCTGCCCACCCACTCTCTTCTTCTATGTCATTTGCCATACATTTCCTTATGTATACTATACCATTTCCCTGAGCAACTTGTTTCTCTAATTATACCTTCAACTAGTCTGTCAGTGTTTTGAGCAAAGAAACCCGACGTGATTTACATTATTGCCTCCCCAGCATACAGACTTGTGCCTGGTAGCTTCATTTGTACGATTATCACAAAGTGCCATAGACTGAATGTCTTATAAACAAAAGAGACTTGTTTCTTAGAGTTCTAGAGGCTGGAAGTCATAGATCAGGAGGCTGCATTGTCATGTCCTGGCAAAGACTGACTTCCATTTTGGAGACTGCCAACTCATCACTGTATTCACACATGGCAGAAAAAGAACAAGCTAGCTCTCCAAATGATCTGTCCTCATAAAGTCACTGATCCCATTCATGAGGGTTCCACTTCATAATTTAATTGCCTCCCATAGACCCCACCTCCAAATGCTATAACACTGGGGTTTAGATGTCAACATGTGGATTTGGGGATGGAGGACACATCCAGTTATAACAGTAGCATTTAATGCAGAAATGTTTATTCAGTAAATGAGGAAGTAACTTCTATCTTAAAATGCCCTGTAATGTGCATTTTTGTCTAAATAAAAAATATTTTGTGTTGCATAAATTAGATCAACTTTTTCTTATAGGTCTTGCTATATTATTCAGGTTGGTTTTAAAGGAATCTCCTTACCCCAGCCTCCTAAATACCTAAGATTACAGGCCTGTACCACTAGACCTTGCTTAAATAAACAATAATTTTGTATGAGTGTGATTCTGGGGAATGAACCCAGGATCTTCAATCTTTCTGAATCATCTAATCGTATACTGACACTACTGTTTAAATTACTCAAGTTTAAAAGCATGTTTAAACCTGTATACTAATTTATATTGCCCCAATGATGAATAATTACCTTGATCTCAGTTTCCCAGATTTTGGTCTTAAAATTCATAACATCCGGAAGGTCAAAATTTGTACAAACCTACCACTGATAATCAGTCACCATGACATATAATCTTAATGTGAAATTTAAGTATTTCAAAAATTATGTCTGTGGAATCATCCAGTGTAAATTTAGTACATACATTCTGTGATGAAACATCTAAAAGCTATTTACACAGGCACATAAGAAACATCTCAGTGAACCAGAAGCAGAAATCTATGGAATAGAAGGCTAAGGCTGACGGTTCAGCAGAACTAATACAAAATGTAAGAAAAAAATGCATTTCCCTTCATTGACGTTTATTCACATTTTTTCTATGCTGAATCAAAAATTAATAACTTATTTTCAGTGTGTTTATACCTCACTGATGAAGAGAAGTCCTAAGTAAGAAATCTGGTAGATTTAGAGGTACTGAATTACACAACTAAAATAGAAAGATACTGCATATTTGACATACTCAGTAATAATTCTATCAATGGCAGTTTATGGAGGAGTTATTATTTCTTAAATTCAGCACTCTCCAACTATACTTATAGAAAGAATTATTTGGTACTTAATAGAAAACTATATAAATTGAAGCTATACTGTACCACAATGCTAATGTTAATTGACTCTTACATGGCATGATAATTTATAATACACTAAAATGCAAAACAATCTGCCTCGGTGAAATTTCTGCTTTTCAACTTGGCAGTTCTGGAATGGAGTCTGCTACTTTCCTTGTCAGCCTACCCACCTACACAGAAAGCTACCTGCCCCAATTTCCATAATCTTTGAAAACTAAAGCCTTAGGTCAGGCTACTTCAGTACTCACAGACACAACTGCAAGTAACATTTAACTCAAGTTCGGAAATAGCCAGTCATCTCCTTATTTAGAAGGAATATCAAAGATTGTCAGTATTGCTTATTTTTTAGTAACAGTGTAGACTGAAAAGAGAGTTGGTTGGTAGTTTTTTATTGTCGTTGTTGCTGCTGGTATTCTTTTGTTTTTGTTATGTCATTGTTACTGTTTTGGAGATTTTTGTTTTGAGTTTTGATTGTGTGTGGCTTATATGCAATCTAATTTTGAAGATAAATCCAATACTGTATTACCTGAAAACATAGAAGTCTTCACATTCTAACAGGTCAGTTATTGAAGTGTTGAAAAATTGGCTCCTTATTTACTCTTAATAATTATTTCTACATACTAGTCTTGGGTGGCCCAAATGAACCTTCAATTCTTTGAAGCAGGGCAAAATCTTATTATTCTATGTCCTTTTTCCATTTTCCACTGATTTTGAGCACATAACTAATCCATAATATAGTCATTAGGGATACAGAAATGCAAAAGTTGAGATATTAACCACAGGAGTTTTATAGGCCAGAGAAAGTAGGTATTTAAATATTGTGTGACAAAACCTATGTCATACTGATGAAAATACTCCAAAATATTTGTGCAGAAATGGCTAAAAGAACTGTGTTTTATATCCACAGATTCAACTAGAATCTGAAGAACAAAGAAGACTATTGTGATGGTCAATACAAATCCATCACCATAGCACAAAGTGTGCATAAGAGTGGAAAGTGCATCTTGAAGCATAAATGAAAGCTGAAATATATAACTTTAAGCTTTCATGTATATATAGTTATATATATATATATAATTTTATACATGTATAATATATAGATATGATAGGTACCATGTAGTTATATGATATTAGAATGGGAATAAAAATCCTGCACATATCTGAAATTCAGTAAAGAAAAGTCTACATTAAGGAAGATTGTGCCTCTATCAAATTATAGGTAAACTGAAGAAAATATAATTATTACAGTTTGGAAAAAAGGAGAGAAAAGAATTCTGCTTAATTACAGTATTTAAAGTTTACCTAAAGAGATAGAGCATAAGAAATGATGCAAATGAATTGCTTTGTTTTGCATTGTGAGGGCAAGACAAAAACTTATGTGGCACCCCTACGACAGGCTTTGCACCTGGCAACTGGGCCTTGATGGATCCTTTTGGGGCACTTCCTCTTTTCCGAAGTCCGGTGGACGGACATCACAGGGTTCTGGAAAAAATGTAGATTTTTTTTTTTTTACTTTGATGTTTTGGCCAGAGAATGTAATTAAGAGAGACAGAAAATGTAAAGACAACCATAGTAAGTCTTTAAGGGGTAAGAATTATGCCTGCGGTGTCCATTCTTAGGACAGTATGCTTGGCATAGGAAGAGCGATTACTGTTTCCAGGGACTTACAAATATAGCGCATTCCAAACATTACTATAATGTGTTGAAAATTGTGAATTAAATACTTGTTGAATGAACTACAGTAAAGAATGTTCGTCATTAAAAAAAGAAATGATGCAAATGATATTGACTAGATGAGAACAAAAGCAGAAAATCTCATACCATACTAGGATGAAATGGTTAAAAGTATCAAAGAATTCAAAGAAAAAAGAAGCTAAAATATTCATTCAGTTTGGTGATGAGAAGATCACTGGTAGTATCAGTAAAAGAGTTTGATGGAGAAGTGTCAATACAAGCCTACTGTAGTAAGAAACAGACACTGCAACTATTTGAAGATACTGGATTGTGATAATTGTTTCCAATAAATGGAGCCTGAAGCTAATGGTTCACTGAGAAGTATAACCCCAAGGCACCAAGAATGAGAGGGAAAAGGGTCATAAAACAGACAAGAAGGAAAGCAAATACAAAGAGCTGCACCGTGAGCGGCCCACAAATTCATGAGAAAATACAGCCAGCTGCCTCATGTCTGGATAGGCCATTGGGCACTACTTATGCTACGGAATAGTCCACCACACTGGAAAGAAAAAGAGAGATTTATCCTAACTCCCCCCACTCTGACATCTGCTGTACATGACTGGTCAAAGTTTATCTCAGGGGTATCAACTCGGCTAACTCCTGAGTGGCATCAACAGCCTTTCAGCACAGTCATTACCACACTGCTCTAACACTGTGTCCTGAGTGGTAGAAGGAGCTGGAGCCTTTTGAAATCTGTCAGCATAGGTTCTTTTGTGAAACATCTATGTCTCCTCCTGGGCAAGGGTGATCCAGACTGCTCTAGGACTGTTCCTAATCCTGGTGGACCTGCAATAGACAGGAAGCCAGGAGGCAGCAGTAGAGGTGAAGGTTCTCCACTGAGCAAGAAGCTGAGGACTTTGGAGTTAGCAGACAATGAACAAGGGTGGAGAGGTGACACATACTGCATCTAATACAGGAAAGAAGAGAATTTGATGAGAATTGATTGAGAAAGGTAACTTGGACTACAGAGGAGATGTCTGACATGTTAGTAAAAGAAAATACTTGAGCCAGATTGGCTGGCTTGGGATTCCTGCTCTATTGCTTACTAGCTGTTTGATTTAGAAAAATTGTGTTAACCTTTTTATGCCTCAATGCCCTTATCCACAAAATGTGGATATGATATTATGTACTTCATAAGGTTGTTATGAGTTACTATATATAAAACATTTAGAACTATATCCAACATATATGAGGCACTTTTAATGTTTGATGAGGGTCAAAGGAGGATTTTTCTTTTGTTTTATAGACATTCAAATATCTTTTTATGCTAAGGCAAGATAAGAAATTTCTAAAGGAACAACTGAGAACTCATAGCAATAGGCAAGTGTTGTGCAGAAAGGGATCATAAAACAATTTGTTGATCAGGTAAAGGGATTAGTACATAATAGGCATTTATTTTTGTATGGTTGCTGATAGTTTAGAAACAAGTATTACATCAGATAAAGTTTAGATCAAATGAAGTTAACCATGAATGATTTACATGAGTAATAATATTAGTAATATTTACTAATTGTTGTACAGTGTTGAAATGCATTGTCTTGGGTGCATAGGGGCCCTCAGTAAGTGTTAATAACTGAAGAAATAAAGAACTGGTTGAATAAAAGGTAATATTTACTGTTTGTTATGGCTCATATCTAGATGCTCCCCAGAAGCCTAATGTGCTTTTAGGTAGGGCTTTTGGAAAGTGGCTGGATCATGGCTGTGTGATGCTAGGATCAGTATGTGTGAATATAGATTAAAGGTGTGTGATAACTAAATTAGTTCACTGACTGGCTTAGCAGTCCTGGATGTGGATACTGGGGAGGCCCACCCTAGGTTTGAGTGGCACCATTCAGTAGATTTCTAATCTGGATGGAATATAAACCCAGAAGGCTTGCTGCTGCTGTCTCTTGCCTACACCACCATAGACTCTCCTCTGCCATATCCCTCTGCTATGCTGCCTTGCCTTGGAACCAGCTGACTGTGAACTAAAAGCTCTACAAAATGTGAGCTGAAAGAAACCTTTGTTTCTTTAACTTGTGGCTGTCAGGTATTTTGTCAGTTATTAGACTATAACTAAGCCACTGATCTATCCATCTACTTGCTATGTTTTCCAACTTGATCCACATTATAGGATATTAAACCAATCCAAACATGAGAGGCAGAGTGTTCTGTGAGCTAATATACCAGTGGATTCCAGAATTAATTTTATGCTGTCTGATGAATTTGCATTGAACACTGACCACTCACGTAGTTATATTATATACCACCTTTTCCGGCACCCGCCCCATCTCCTTGTCTGCATATCTAGGATTCTGCCTTACACTTGCTTATTAGGACTCCAGTTTCCCTCCATGGTTAGAATTTGTCCCTTAACTTCATCTTATATATTAGAGTGTTTAGTGTTCTGCCTATTTTTGTCAGAAGAGGGAAGACTTTACTCTGTCCCTTGACCTAATGGCCTAGCTCCCACTCCTAATGACTGATAACACCAAAAGGTAATGCTGTTCCCAATTTGGCTGAGCAGGGCCATTGCCCCAGTTTCTTTCCTGTTGAATAAAGAATGACAGCAGTTTGCATCATCTCAGATTCACCAAGTTCTTTTGGAAATTACAGCAGATTGTTGGCTTCCACTTACAAAGGCTTGCACTAAAAATGAGATCATTTTATTCAGTCTACGATATTTACAGCTTCTACCCCAGCTTTCTCTCTTCCTCTCTGGTCTATTTTTGCAAAGCAGATTCCAACATACTTGATGATAAGCCCATTGCAGCTAAAGTGTGCCCACTTAAGTCACAACTTTATGCCAGTCACAGAGATAATGTGAAAAATGTTCGTTATGTCAACATACTTTTGTTTTGTAGAAGTGTGATGTGTCCATGGTCCTAATAAGCAATGTAAAATTACATATTAGCTTCAAGGAGCAATGCTTTTGACGTCTCACAGCCCTTCCTTAATATTATATTGCGCAATGGCAAGTTCTCAAGCTCTTGCTGTGGACAGCCTTCTGATTCCAGAGACGTTTAAATGTATCAGAAAGACCAAGGAATATACAGTCAAATTCTATTTTTAAAACTTACTCTGTGTCTCCTCAGGCAAGTTACTTAGACTCTCTGGTCCTGTATTTATTCAGTTGTGAAAATAGGGTTGATAATACCTGTCAGAGATAGTTGCTTGAGAAGGAAGTGAGGTAATAGATCAAAACCACTCAGTTCAGTACCTGGCACTCAAAGAGAAGTGATTTCCTCCCTTTTCTTTCATTTCTCATGATAAAATGAACTAAAGATCAAACAGACTTTAAAATCAATCACAATCAGCTCTATTTCTGAAGGCATCCTACAATTTTTATAAACTACTCCAATATCAGAAATTTGGCTATACGGGCTTAATTGTCTGCATTTTTCTCCTTGTGTAGACTAAGAAAAATTGAACAATTTCATAAATTGGACACATTTAAAGGTATTTTTAAACAAGAACTTACTTATTTATTTACTTATTTTACTGTCTCTGGTCATTTTGAGTGTGTAATCAGTCTTATTGTTGAGGCACAATTTTGCAGCTGTGAATACTAGGCACATATAAAGGAAAGTCCTTTTAAAAGTGAATGGTTTTGCATTTACTTTCCCTAAGACTGGGCTATGTTTTTTACAAAATCATCCAAAAACCTAAAACCTGAAAATTTTTCTTAGGTACATCCAAAAGGTAGAACACCTTGTCAGATTACTAGAAAAAATCATATGTTTCTTTAAATGATCATTAAACAACTGTATGTCCTATACCACATATGGCACCTGGGGATAGCAGAAGAAGTCCATGGCAGCCAGAAATCAGACAGTAAAGGCAGGAACAGGGAAGCAGCTAAGTCCTTCCAGATCACACCCCTCCATGGCCTGGTCCTTTAGGCCATTCTTTGTGTCCTAGCAGCAAATTACCCCATAATTCCATCACCTTTTAAAAGCCTTGTCTATGAGTGCATGAGACTTTGGGGGAACATCTAGATATAATCCAAAACACAACCCAGTTTTCAAGAAGAATAAATACTTCAAATAAATATTTCTCCAACCAAGATGTATACAGTACAAATTATTATATAAAGGTATGTTTATATTCTCCCATTCAAGTACTAACCAGGCCCGACCCTGCAGAGCTTCTGAGATCAATGAGATCTGTTGGAGATGGCCATAGACTGTTCTATATTCTTGGTCATTAAGAATTTAAAAATCAAAACTACAATAAGCTACTTCACACCTATCTGTATAAAATGCAGAGATTTAGTGTTGGCAGGGATATGAAAAAATAGGGCCCCTCATCTTTTGCTTATGGAATCGTAAAATGTGAAGCAGCTATTATAAAATAATTTGGGATATTCTCAAAAAGCTAAAGTGACTCAAAGCATTCCTTATTATAAGCCCATAGAATTGAAAACAAAGACATGAACAGATATTTACATGTCAATATTCAGTTAAGCACTATTTATCATAACTAATGGTAGAAACTAGCCATTCATCTACTGATAGGCATTTAGATTAATAAAACACATAAACATTGATAGCAATGGTATTCAACATAAGAAGGAATGAAGTTCTGAAACAGACTGCAACATGAAAGAGCCTTAAAAATATACTTTGCTGAGTATAAAAAATCAACAAACAAAACCATTAATATTACCTGATTCAACATATAGGAAATATTTAGAATGCATAAAGATAGAAAATAGATTAGAATCTGCTGGGGTTACTAGAACCAGGGATGAAGAGTTACAAATTAAGGGTTATGATTTTTTCTTTGGGGTGATAGAAAGTGTTTGGAAGCAGATGCCAATGAACTGAGTATTTAAAATAGTTAAAATGACTAATTTTATAAATCAGATAGATTCAACAGAAGAAATAGTCAAACTGACAATTATAGTTGAATTATTTGAACAAATAACTTGGCCTCGTTAGCATTTATAGATCATGCCACCTAACAACAGAAAATAGTTTTTCCTGTGCACATTGATTGCTTACCAAAAGTATTCCATGTCCTTAGTCATAAAACAAACTTTAAAAACACTTAAGAAATTGATAAAATATAAAGTATGTTTTTTAATTACAATAGGTTAAAATAAAAATCATTAACAGTAAGATGTCTGGAAAATTCCCAAATATTTGAAAATTTTAAACCACAATTTTAAATTGCATGTGGATCAAAAAGATTCACAAGAGATCTTAGAAAATATTTTTATTGAATTGAAATGCAAATAAAACATACCAAAATTTGTGAAATATGACTAAAACAGAGTTTCTGGGGGTAACATATAGCCTTAAAAGCTTATGCTAGAGAAGAGGAAAGGTCTCAGATCAATAAAATATGCTTTAACTTTAATAACCCAGGAAAAAAAGAGTAAATTCTATTAAGAGCAAATTGAAGCAGAAGAAAGGAAATAATAGATATATTCAGTGGCAGCAGAAAACAATGGTATGTTGCATAGAGCAAGATATTTAGAGAAAAAAGCAAGAGTGGTTTCAAAGAGAAACTCCAAGTTGAAAATCACAAGTTCAGCAACTGAGTTATGGGTGTTGAATTTCCATGAAAATGCTTCATGTATGGATAACTCTGCACGTTGCACATAAAGTGTGTTGTGGTTTGTATAAATGTCCCCCCAAAGCCTCATGCAGTCATGGAGACTGCTGAATCTAGTGTTTGTGATTGGTTTGTTGTCTAGCATAGGGATTAGCAATGTGAGTGCTGCACCTGCCCAGGTGTGGACAGACAGCATACAAACAAGGGAGGGAAAGAGGCATGCTTTGCTTTTTTGCCCTTTCACTCTTGTCACTCGCAACTGCCATGGATTGCTGCCTCTCAGCCATGACACTATGCCTTGGAACCACCTGAATATGGACTCAAACCTCCAAAAACTGTAAACTAAAGAAACTTTGTTTGCTTCACTTTGAGTGTCAGGTACTTTGTCTCAACAATGGGAAAAGTAACCAAGACAAGATGCATATTCATGTTAAGGAATCATTTCTGATTGTCAATACTGCTTCCGCAAAAATATACCCTTCTTAAGACCAAGCAGAATTATTCAAGGAAAATGATCTTACATGCAATCAACTATGCTCCCCATTTAAAGAAATTTGGATTGTTCTTTTTTTGTGTTCTGACTAATACCAGTATCTACACATAGAAAAATTACTAATTTTAAAGTTGGTAAATGTCATCCATTTTGGTCCTTGCTTATATTTTCAGTTTCTCAAACAACAGAAGCAGTGTGATATTTAAACATGTGTATTTGATTTATTTCACTTAAAATTATGGTCTCAAGGTGTATCCATTTACATAGAAATGACTTTTTCCCCACAGCCTCACCAACATTGGCTACTGGTTGATTTCTTGATGCTAGCCATTCTTTCTGGAGTCAGATGAAATCTCAGTGTTATCTTAATTTGTATCTCTCAAATGACTGGTGATGTTGAACATTTTTAATATAATGTTCAAATGTAAAGGAGGGAAAAGGAGGTGGAGGAGTAAAGTAAGGAAAGGAAAAGAAAAGCAGAAGAGAAGGAAAAAATGAAAACAAAACTGTTATAAATAACCAGGAAAAGAACTGAAGAGAGGGGAGGAGAATAGGGAAAAAAGAATGGTCCAGATATAGACAAGTACAAATTCCTTGTGATGAATGTGATCATAATGTATATCAAAAGTGTACAAATAAAACTAATTTTTAAAAAAGAAGCAAGAAGAAGCTAGAGAAAACAGTTCTGTGAATGGAAACAATTGTATGAATGAGTGCATTGCATTCTCTAACCATTTTTGATAGGCAGAAAGTTGATAATCATAAACTTTCTAAATTTTTCAAACTGAGAATTACATAACACACATCTAAGAAATAGCATTCAGTTAAAGTGGTGCAAACTCAAGAGGTAAATGTTGCCAGCTCTCCAGAAGATGCCCATAGGTAGCTTTCCAATCACACTCCTGCCTATCCAACAGGAGATAGCTACTAATCAATTTTAATTGTTACTTATTCAACTTGCTTTATAGTTTTGATGTCCAATTATACATCCATAGGCATAATAGTTTAATTGTGTCTGTTTGTCAGCTTTACATAATTAGAATCAATCAGTATGCATTCTTTGTTGCTAACTCCTCTTGCTTTGCATTGTTTTCAGTGACATACTTGTTGCAAACAGCTATTGTTCATTTATTTTCCATTGCTCAGTGGCATTTCATTATAATCTCATATGACAATCTATTATTCCATTGACAAACATACGAATTTTTTTGAGTTCAGTTTTATTATAAACTCTACTAAGAACATTCCTTTCACATGTACTGGGGGAAATAAGTGTTGTACTTTTGGGAAAACACTGAAAGGAGAACTGCTAGATCATAAGAAGGAAGAGTTTCAAGTACACTGAATAACACCAAGTTTTCCTGAAGTGATTGTATCTAGATTCATCTTTTTCAGCAGTATTTCAGAGTTTTTGTTGTTCCATGTACTTACTAACTTTTGTGTTTTCTAATTCTTATTTCTTCCTTTCTCCCTTCTTTGTCTATCCTCCTACCAACACACCCATTCTGGTTTTGAAAGAGAAACTTCAAATTTTATTAAACCTAGCACCTTTCACATTTAGGTTTAGCATAAATTTTAATTGATTTATGTGTATAAATTTGATAAGAAACAAAATTTCATAAGAAACCATTTTTTTCTAAATTGACATCCATTGGCTCTAATCTATGTTACAGGGTTTCTCCCGTTTTCTACAATACCATCTTTATTCAAAACAAGGTCCAGATAAGTGTGATTGTGTTTCTGTCATCTACTATGCTCTTAGAATTCTATTTAACCAATTCAATATTAAAACTACAGTCTTAATTCCTGTATGCTCATTCCTGTATTTTATAGTAAGGCTTGACATTTAATACAAAGTATATTCTCCCACATTTCTACATAATTTTGCAAAATCCTCTTCAAAATAAAAATGGTGTGCCTTTTATTTTTTTAAATTTTATTTAAAGAGAAAAAAACAAAACAAAACAGAATAAAGGGTATCAACAATACAGAATTCCAAGAAAAAAAAGGAAAAGAGCAACAACAAAAAAACCTAAGAAATTATTACTTGACAAATTACATACTGACTTCTTGGAAATAGTTGTTCAAATTACAAAGTTAAAACATGTAAAGTAGACATTCAAGCAGTAAGACTGTTAACAGTTCTGCTCCACGATCTGACAAAAACAGCAATATGGTCATCCATCTTACCCACTCAAATATACATGCAATTATATCAAAAAGGTAAAATTAAACACAACAAAGCAGAGCAAAGTGGATCACAAGAAAGCAATGTAAGAGACAAAAATTTCAAAACTAGACAATCAGAGATATTCACTCTCTATCATATTGACTCTTGTTTTCTTCCAAATAGTTTTCCATATTGTCACATACAGGGAATTCACATGAAACAACATAGTATGGAACTGATCTAAGTAGGATGAGGAGGGCATTTCAGGTCTTCAAGACCAGACATTAGGGAAACCAAGACTGGCTGTCATAGTGTCTCTCATTCTCTTCAAAACAGCTGTCCATACCTTAATGAGTGTTGAACTTAAACAAGGCAAAGCAAGCTAAAATCACTTTGAACAAAAAATGATAGTTTTGCTGGACTTCACATCATGACATTATGGAATCAGCACTGGGTATTGTAGTGTCTCTTTTTCTTCAAAGTAGTTGTTCATTTCAACATGTGTTACATAGTTGGTTCTCGTAAACTGTTTATAAGCTCTACACATGTAAAAAAGTCACATAAAACCACAATACAAGGTGATCTACAATGGTTACCATGATGTCTCAGCAGTGCATAAGAACATTAATAAAAACAAAGCATTGGAGATATTATAAGACTTCAAAAGCAAGTAATAATCAAACCAGAGTGGATATCTTAGTGAATCTTGTCATCTTCAGTGTAGTTGCCTATACTCTTAGACTTGATGCTATCAATCATAACAGTTTTAAATAAAATCAGTCAATACAAAGTAGCAATCTAACAAACCAGATTCAAATAAGATCAGTCATAATAAGACAGTATAAGTTATAAAGTGCTTCAGATTAAGTTGATAGGAAAATTAGGGATGATTACCATAATATGTCCTCTTATTTTTGGGATAGCTGACCATGTCCTCAAGTCTAGTGTAAGTAGACAAACTGGAACAGCACGTAATCCATCCAAGCAGAGTGGTGAGAATAATGTAAATTTTACATCTTGTTACCCAATTAACAATATCCTCTGCCTCCCTTTTTTAGACAATTTCTCCCCTTTCACTCCCATGGGGTGCACTGCTTGTTTTGGGTCCCACTGCCTCCCTATATAGAGCAGCTCAATGGACCCTATCTCCTGATCTACTCTGCCTGTGTTTCTCTCTGTTAGTATTTCAAGGCCCTCTATACTAGAGATTATAGCCAATCTTCTCTGCCTCACTTCTGCTATTCTATTTTTCTGCCATTGACAGTCTATTTTTCTCTTCCACTCCACTGTCTGCCTCATTCACTGAGGCCTCTCTGCCACTGTTTCTGAAATGCTCGTATTCTTGTTCTCTCTCCCTAGAATGTCTTTCAGTATTTTTTGTAGGGTTGGACTGGTGGTCACAAATTCTCCTAGTTCCTCCTTGTCATAGAAGCATCTTGTTTCTCCATTAATTTCTAGAGAGAGTTTTGCAGGATACATCAATCTGGGCTGGAGATTGTTCTCCTTCAGCACTTGAATTACTTCACTCCAAGCTCTTCTTGACCTGATGGTCTGTGTTGAGAAGTCTGCCATGATTTTGATGGGTTTGCCTTTATAGGTGATCTGTTTCTTTTCTCTGATGGCTTTTAATATTCTGGTTTTTTATTGAATTTCTGGGATCTTGATTATTATGTGTCTGGGTGTAGCTCTGTTTGGGTTGTAGGTGGCTGGAGTTCTGTATGTTTCATACATCTGCATATCGTTTCTTTTTTCTATGCTTGAGAAATTTTCCTTAATAATTTCTGTGAATAGCCTCTGTAATTCCTCTGTTTTGATTCCTGCTTCTTCATTCACATACTTTATTCTTAAGTTATAGATCCTCTTGTCGTCTTCCAGTCTTTGTACCTTTACTGCCTGCTCCCTTGTTATTTTTAAGAGATCTTCCCTTTCATGATCACACATTGCAAGCCTGTGTTCAATTTTTGATAGTCTATCTTTTGTTTGTTTCAAGCAGTTTTGCCAGCTTTCTATGGAGTCTTTAGTTTTCTGATAATCTCTTTGAATCTGCTTCATGAATTCTAGGTTTTTTCTGAATTCTTCATTAAATTTTTCTCTCCTTTTGTGTTCCTCCATTCTTCTGTCTGTGTCTTCTTGAGAGGTACCCAGCCCTTCTTTTATTAATCTACTTATCTCTTGTTTAATTTGAATTAATATTTCAGTTTTGGTCCCGCTTACGAGGTCTTGAAGATATCTCTTTATGTCCGCTAATGCTGTGTTTGATGTTGCATGTTTGCTGCCCTCAATCTCTTTTGTATTTACCTCTCCTGGATCAATGTTCTCAGGGTTGGGGGCTGGGGCTTTTTCTTATTTCTCCTTCTCATCATGTTTTTGGTTCCTTCCATACAAATGTACAGTGTAATTTCCAGCCCCTTTTCTTGTTGGTTAAGGCTCCTCTAGAGGGCACAGGCTAGGAGCTTTAGCCCTCTTCAATAGGTTATCAGAGATTAGAGTTCACCCATGAGCAGTGTGCGCTGGCTCCTCCCCTCTGGGCCAGTCAACCTTTTCAGGCCTTCACTGCCTCGGTATGCACTGATCTCAGGGAATTAATTTGTAGCAACTCACTGGGTCCCCACCAGGTGCGCGGCCTAGTCCAAGCAGATTCCACCAATCTGCTTGGCAAGGGGAGCAACCAACTGAAGCCACTTCCTTATAGAGTTAGGGCTCTCCTGCCCAAATCCAACATGTCATCCAGTCGGTTCCCCCTTTCCCGTGGGAGGGTCTTATTCCCATCACTCACCACGTGTTGATGCCAGTCCACGCTCCAGGGGCTCAAGCCAGTCATTTCCGCACAGATCGCTTGTTCAGGTCAGGCAGGAATTCAGGTGGCTTGAGGAGGGCGCCGTGCTCGCTGATCTTGGCTTCACTAATAGTAGCCCCAGGACCTCATAATCGAGTGGTTTTTTGCACTTTAGTTTCTTCCTGGGTTGTGAGAGTCCATCTGTCTCTGTTTGGGTCTCTCCAGCATGTTTTATTCTGGCATTTGAGCTGTCTCTCTCAGAGAGGGTCCCTCTCCTGCTACCTACTGGTCCGCCATCTTTTTTCCTCCTCTGGTGTGCCTTTTATTAAAATTTGTTAAGAACTTCAAGATAATGAGCAGGATCCTAAGCAAACCCACAGGTAACATACCCATAGGACAAATGACATTGCTCCCATCCTAAATTTCAGTGTGTGTGAATACATGTTTACTGAACTCAAGTTGTGATGGTCTTTAACATTATCCATGGCTCTCTGCAGTACAACAAAGCAGAGCAGATGTAACAGAGACTATGGTCTGCAGCTCTAAAATATCAACTATCAAGTGTGGCAACCCTTGTCTAAGATTTCAAAGATAATTTTCAGGGAATAATGGAGAATTTATGGAGGAAGTACAAAGTGGATGGTAGGTTGAATAAGGAGCGGGGCTTTGATAGGATAAGTTTAAGGGTAAATACTTCCTAGACATACGTAAAGCATTAACGTCCTTGATGATGGATAAATACAGCGAAATGTGTCAGACGAGGAAAGTGATTCACTAATATGGAGGTTATATGTAAGAAAAAACTGAAGATAAGACAGTAGAAGTATCCAGAAAGCTCTGCAAAATAAGGTATAATTTTGGAAGAATTTTTCCAAGACAAAACTAGGCAATAAGTACATGTGTACATCTACATGTGACATTTGTAAAGTACATGTTTTTATCATGAAGGAAAAATTGAGATATGATAGAAAATCAGGCAGAATTCTGACTCTTGTTCCATATTATAAATTAGTAGTTTAATTCAGATTATATTTTCCATTAGTGTCACCTGGCATCTGAAATAATTACACAAACACCTGTCTTTCTATAGAATCGATTGTATAACTTTTCCTATTCATATTCATCAATGTGGACCCAGAATAACTACTTAATTAACTTTTTGTCCCAGATCATGTGCTTCTTGAATGAAATAACCAAGTCTTATCCAAAATTCTTTTATGTGACCCATTTTGAAGGCCATCACCTACTATTGTTTATCTCTCTGATAACAGCAGACAGGACACTGATCACATTTTAGCTTTATTTGACAATCTTCCTGTCCTCAGAGGGTTTGAAGCTCTCAGGTAAAAACTTACCCACTCATTGTTTTATTTGCACACTATTCTTTAAGTGCTATAACTATTCTAGAAGACAGACATGAAGTAAGAGAGTCTTTTCTAGTACCTTCTCATGATCCCCTATTTTTGTTCTCTCATGGCACAACTAGTCTTTTCTCATCACACGTAACTGGGATCCTGTGCCTAATAAAATGTGTTCAGTCATAGAGAGAATCTAAATTTCAACCAGAGATTTCTGGAAAAACAATGACTTAATATTAAAAGAAAGTCATTGTAAGGGAAAATTTCACCAATGTATTTGAAATGATACTTGTATGCAGGTTTCCTTCGAACAGCCTTAAAAACAAAATCAGGTCAGATACACAATTGTCATTCCTTTTTACCTTTTGTCATAGCCTACCTAGCAGTCATTCCATTCTTCATCTATGGACAAAGTGGTTGCCCAAGGAGACTCTCAGGAGCTTCAGGGCTTTGAGGCTCAGTAGGTCCCTAATCTGGAAGTCACACTATTTAGGCTATTAAGGTAACCCTCTATTCACTGGATTATACTGTGCACTCAAAAAAGGAATATTTATAAAGTTTGTAGAAATATGGCAGTTCTAAAAAACAATCATTTTGCATGCAATTCTACTACATCTAAACTGTCACAGTTCATAGGGGAAATTCAGTTAGCTTACAAGATTAATTAGTCATTTGATTCAGGAATGCGTAGGCAAGCAGGAGATAAGCTGAGCAAGTCAGACCATGAGCAAAAGAAGGAGCCCATACCAACTTTCTGTAGATATTTTCATCTTCTCACAAGAACAAATAAAATCGTAGACTCTGTTGTAATTTGTGGTATGGAGCAAGGTGAAATATTGGGGAAAAAACCTCTCCATTATTTTGTCACTAACAAGTGCCATCTGTGGAGTCATATTTTTGAAATGGATGGTACAAGGAGGGGAGGATTTCAAGAAGCACCTCCTTACTTTTTATGTGCTCAGTTTATAATTTTAGAGAATTCACAGAGGAGGTATTGCTAGAGCTCTCATTATTTTAAAGATGAAAAAAACCAGAGATCAAGAAAGATGAATCACTGGTCAAGGACACATAGTTAGCTTGTCACATGCAAATTTCCTGACTAGTATTTACTGAGGCCCTATGTTCATTTCTTTGAGCCTCTGGTTCAGATTGTCAAATAATTACTTGCTTTAGAATCCGGTAGCTGAATAGCATTTTGTAGATACCATAGCATTTGCTAAAAACTATTTTTTTAAAAGGAAAAAATAGTTTGTAAATCATGATGTCAGTTATCCATTAAGCCAAACAATCTCTTAGCAAGGGGGTGGGGAGACTACAGATAGATAGTATGGCATGTACCTAGCAGCCAGGCAGCAGCCAGGCTTCTGAGAGGGTAAGGTAGGAAGATCACAAGTTCAAGCCCAAGGTGGGCCTCTTAGCAGCTTAGTGAGACCCTGGTTCAAAGTAAACAATAGAAAGAGGACTGGGAATGTAGTTCCGTGCAGAGGTTGTGGGTTCAAGCCACTCTACCACAAAATAAAATAGTAAAAAAGGGCTATCACTCCTGAAGGCAACCTTAAGCTTTAATGTTTACATTCCATTTTTTAAAAATTATGAGTCGCATTAAGGTAGTTATTGAAAAACTTCTAGATGCCAGAGAACATAATTTGTGTTTAAAGTTTCCAACAACAAAATATTCACATTTCAAAGATCGGAAAATTGACTAATTTGCCTGTCATAGCTAGTAAATGGGAGAATGAGAATTTGAACCTATATATCACTGTTTCATTTGTACACTGTTTACCACTGTACCAAGCCCTAGATTTTGTTATTGTTATACCCTGTGTAGTTTAAAGCCTATAGAAGTTTAGCAGTTAAATACTAACAGACATTTACTTCCTTTGGAAGGGTGTCTAGAGTTTTTAGGCATCTACTCTACTTCATTTTCAGTAGAGATGCACAGGAAAGTTTAACTCCTCTACATCCAAGCATGCAGCTGCCTTTTGTCTTATCAAAGAAAGCCTACAACTTCAGCAGTCTGCCTACTTTATCCTACTGCCTAAAAGTGATTCTTCCAGCCTCCCGGAGTTATAAAAACCAGTCCCCTGATATGTACTTCTTCTTCCTGACTCGTGAATTTGGGGTCTTCTCTGCACTGACCTTAGTGAGATGCCTCAAAGTTGAAAGAGCTGTTTCATCAGAGCTCTGTTATCCATTGGGCCTGTAACAGAGGTGGTCCTTCAAATGCCATCTATATGCTGATAACTCTTTATACCCAATTTAAATCTAACCCCTGGGTTTCAGATTTTTAGGTCAATTGCCAACATGTCTTCAATAGGACGGGCAACTTGTCTCAACATCTCAGCATCTCAACATTCTTGATTCTATATTAGGTCTCCAGTCAGTACATCCTCAAGCCCCTGCCAGCCCTTCACTAGCTTAATTAAAGGGAACACACATCTGCACACTCATTCCAAACTATCTGTCAGGTCAAATATCTGTGTGTCATTCTGGATTTCTTTTCCTACTATTCTGTACTCAACCCATCAATATCTCCTATTGAATCTTCCACTTTTTACCAACTCTACTCCTAAAAATAAAAGAAAAGTCAACATTGATATAGATTTAATCCCTGCCTACACTATAGGACAAGTTCCCAATGGCTCTCATTAACCCCTTCTGTGTCTTGTATAATTCATCCCTTGCATAACACTTCTTAAAACACAAATTGTTATGCCCTTGATTAAATCTCTCCAAAGGTTTCCCATGATGGGTACAATAAAACAGAAACTTATAATACTTTCTATGAGACCCTAATTAATTTTGGCCTGCATAGCCAACCTCATATGCTTGTATATATATTCTATCTTTTCTATCTTTTTGTTTCAGTCTCTTAAAAAGTCCCAAATATAGTCCTCTCAGTGGGTTTTTTCACATACTGTTACTCCATTTGTCCTCTCAAATAGGCCTTCCAGTCCTAAAGCCACACACACACGTAAGTACAATCCCTGCCACTTTATCCCATCTTACATATAACTAGGCACTGTTTAAGAAATAAATATAGTTTAATTTCTCATACATGCCTTTATTGTCCACTTTCTCCATGTCTTCTTTGGAATGTATGCTCCTTTGGAGTAGAAGCTTGACTATTTTGTTCACTGCTGGACCCCTCCCACTGCAATGCCAAGAATTGTACCCAGCATACTGTACAAACTCTACATTTTGTGGTTTACTTTCCAGCTAATGCCAGGAAATTTTATATAAGACCTTGAGTTGGAGAAATGGTTCAAGAAGAAACACTTGAAGACAACAGGCTGATAGTTGCCTGACTTGAAGTACACTGTAGGTATGCTTCAACGTATGCTTCAGAGAGTACAGATGCACCATAGGAAACTACTCAGTCATAAAAAGGGGATAAACCCTGTCACCTGTCATTTGTAACACTATGGATAAGTCTGGAGACCAGTATGCTAAGTGAAATAAACCAGGCCCAAAAAAGACAAATGCCATATGATCTCCCTTACATCTGGAACCTAAAATAGTTCAACTCATACAAGTAGAGAATAGAATGATGGTAACCAGTGGCTCAGGAGAAGGAGTACATGGAGCAAGGGAAGAAGTTGTTCAAGGAATACAAAATTCCAGCTAGATAGGAGGGACAAATTGCATGGACCTACTTGACTCAATGATGACTACAATAAATAATATCACACTGTGTTTTAAAATTGCTAAGAATAGGTTTCAAATATTTTTGTCACAAAAATAGGTATTTGAAGTAATAGATGTATTCATAGTCTGATTTAATCATCCTTTATTATAAATACATGTCAAAACATATTGTATGCCTTAAATGCATGCAGTTATTATTGGACAGTTACAAAAAATTTACAATTACTCATTTAAAAATATATACCACAAGTATATGTGAGATCAAAGGCACGAATTCTCTCTCTTAAGTGGAGCAAGTGAGGTAAGTCAGTGATTCTTTTATATCCATAACAAATCAGAAGAAATATTTGCCTCCGAAAAATAGTTTGGACTATTCACATAAAAATGTGAGAAAATTATGACTTTGCCACCGTTCAGTGAGAAAGACAATTCTCCAGAAGAAGCAGCCTAGGTTTTCATCCATATTTAGTTCTGCTGCAGATCTCTAAAGAGTTCATAAGGTTGCTGTCCACACCAGCAGTCCACGTTCCTGAATGACTTGTTAATTTCTCAACTCCTACACTAAAGGGTAAGATCTTAAATGCTCTCCAGAGCAGTCTCATAGAACAGGAAGAATTCCTTAGGTCAGTGGTGCTGAACCTACGGCACACACCACAGACTGCTGTGTGTTATCATTGAAACGCATAAAAGTTTCGCCGTGCTTGCCTCCCACTCTTCCCCATTTCATTATTCACTCTGGAAGACACTCACCTCTCCAGCATCTGAGGTAGATCCTCTGCAGTTTATATTGGAAGCGATGCCATAACCTTGGGACTCTTCTGCCCTGAACCATCACAAGTGATACAAAATCTGTAATGAAAGAAGAAATAATTCTATGTCAGCAGAATTAGGGGTAATATGACCTCTTGTCCATGTTTGGACTTTATTTTACACTATTCACTTATGGTTGTCAGTATAATACTTTACAGGACTGTTTGAATAAAACCAAGTGTCTAACAGCTGTTTGGTCTTGGAAAAGTCATTCAGTCCCTTCTATCTGTCAAATATGTCACCAGCTCTGGGTCTCAAGAAAGACTTAACCTCTGTCCAGTTTTGTCTAAGCCATGGGCCTCATGTGCTCCATAAGTACTGTATGATGATGACTATCTTCTCTCGGCCACTAGCCGTGGTTGTTCTGTTACCATGAAGTTATTAATATTTGATACCAGACAGCACATTCAAAATAACTTGTATTGAAACTGTTATTGAAATGCTAGTGACTATTTAGTTCATTCACAAGACCAATTCATAACAGTGTGATACAGATTTAAAGTCAGAAGGCCACTGATGCACCCTGGGGATGGGGGCGGGGGACAAACCCTTGGCCTGAAGGTATAAGGAGACTACACTGTGTAGTTGTTAACATTTGTGACAAAAAATCCAATAACCAGTATTTAATTACATAGACTACTAGAAAGAGGTGAGATAGAGGTATAGATATCAGATTCTGATTTTTAATTTTAAAACTGCTCCCATGAAATAAAAATCACCACAAGTGAAAAAAAAAACCCTTAATAAATGAAAATGTTATAATATGGTGCCACTTCAAGTTTAGTCTTCACAGCATCTGCAACACCTCAAGCAGATTGAAAAATTTGGGGTCCCCACTCCAACATCCTTCATTAAAATGTTAGGTTGCCCAGTCATTTTACTCTTAAGTTCTACAGACAATTACTATGTATGCTAGTTTTTGAGAAGGATTTAATGTACCAGTACCATGTGTAGTATTAGATTCCCCAAACTGAAATGCTTAGAGGTTCAATGCCAGTGAGGTGAGTGACTCTGCCTGATTGGGATCTTAGATAAATTGAAAAGTGGAAGGTGAAAGTGCAGAGATGAAAACCAGAAACTGTAAGGGGTGGCAGACATGGAGAGGGTTTGGAGTCTTCTGTGAATGGAAAAGAAAGTCAGCACAAGACTTGGGGATGAGAAGTGATATGATCTGTTTCATGTTTAAAATCATTATTGTTTTTATTTGCAAAACCAGGACTAAAACTAGATCACCACCATCCCATCCCCAAAATGCTCTATAGTATAACTGTGTATGTGAAAAATTCAATCACCCAGCGTAGGATGTAGACTTTGCCATTCATTCTCAAAGGAAACTTGTGATGTAAATGGGTTCCTGGCAAGTATCTCTCTGGTCTGTAATGAACACCTCCAACAGTGTACTATTTCAGGGCTTCAAGTTCTATTTTCAGACTTCTCTAATCCTTAGAATTAAACCTCAGCCTCCTTTTCTTTTTTCCTGTCCATGTTACCAGTGTTGTTCTAGCATTTAAATCCATGGTAAGTCAAATTCATCTTCCATATGTTCATGCTCTATTTTTTCTTCAGCTTCATTCAACTTTCCAATAAAACATGGTTTTATATTTCCGCTCACTTTCTTTTAAAGTGAATGCCAAAAGTATAAATCCCCAGTGAGACCTGATCGTCACAGAATGAGCCAGAACTACTGCCTGCCTTAGTCAGGACACTGGACTTGTTTTCTTCATCATGGTATTTATCCTTATGGGAAATGTGCTTTGAGTCATTCTTAAATATTTTTCAGGATTCTTTGAATCTGTATTTCAAACCTCCAAGAATTCTGTGCAGGACTTTTCTGATCCATGTGTAGTACTCTAATTTACTCTACTTTGTTTAGTGTTGTTAGAGTGATGCTGCTGGCTAGAATTCATTCTGACAATATATTATCCAACTGATTTATATTCTACTAATTTGTGTTATCTACAATTTAAACAAGTATAATGTTTATATCTTCAAGTAATTCATACAACTGTTATATGGACAAGAGTCAACCACAGGTTTGAAAAATTTTCTAACCTCCCAAAATCACGTTTTAGTACTCACGAGAAATATTAGTAAGTGATCATCGAGTATTTCCCAAAGAACTCAAGAATGGGTTTAAAGTCTTTCTGAAGATACCATTCAAAGTATCCATCACTAATCAGTATTTAGTACTTGAGA
Organism: Dolichotis patagonum; assembly: GCA_004027295.1. Lineage (NCBI taxonomy): Eukaryota > Metazoa > Chordata > Mammalia > Rodentia > Caviidae > Dolichotis > Dolichotis patagonum. The sequence goes on from PVJX010007457.1 coordinate 41,763, forward strand.
TGGAGATGACTGGACATGCTGAACCCAGAACAAAGCTTGGTCTCATGCTACCAATTCATATCACTAGTTGCTGTGGCAAAGTTTAAAATATTAAACTTAACTGTAGTTCCAGGGCTTTTGATTTTCTCTCTCTCTCTCTCTCTCTCTCTCTCTCTCTCTCTTCTCCCTCTCCCTCTCTGTCTCCCTCTCCCCCTCTGTTTTGTTCTTGTTTATGTTGTTTTTCTAGAGGTTTTTTTTTTTTTTGAGACAGAGTCTCACTATGTGGTTCCTGCTGGCACTGAACTCATGATGTAGTGCAGGCTGACCTCCAACTTGCCATGGTCCTCTTGCCTCAACCTCCTGAGTGCTGGGATCATACATATGCACCACCACACTGTTTGATGCCCTTCTTGAAAATCTCTGAATCATTAAAGATTAATCAACTTTAAAGTTTTCTTAAAACATATTTTTAACCTAATTATTATTTTTTTTAAAAATTAGATCCTCATGAACTCTGACACGTACCTTTCTAAACTAATGCCATTTTCTCATCCCTTCCCCCATCCAATCCATTCTTCATATTGTCAGCAATGATCTACTTTCATTCATCCATCCAGTTGTTTATTTCATAAATAAGGTTTGTGTTTCTCCTATATATCAGATACAGTGGTAGACTCTTTGATTTGAAAGGCAAGGGAGAGTCAAGGTATATTTTCATGGGACTCAATCTAGGGAGAAAAAGAGACCCATAAATTATTCAATACATTATATTACAGAATAAAAGTGATAAAGAAGTGTCCAACTTCATAACAAGACCATCAACTGAGCCCAAATGAGTTCCTTGAAAGTGACAAGTTGCCTTATGAGTGGACACAGTTAACGGAGCATGAAAAGTGTAGAGGAAAGGTAAGTAAGAAAATGGTAAAACCTGTAAAAACAGACTGAAGACATACCAGGAGACAAATTTTGAGGTCATGGGAGGGAAAATGAAAAGTCTGCTTGAATAACTTAAACTATTCTCATTCATTGAGTCTGAATTTCAAATTAATCACTGGAAACTATGTTGTAGACTATTTGAAGGAAAGTCCAGAAACAAGGCAACAGTCTAAAGACCATTTCAGTATGCCAGGGATGAGATGAATGAATGTCTGATCCTTGACAGTAATTATGTTAGAATATGGTGCTGAACATTTTGGCTTGCATGGGCTGCCATGAGTGAAGGAATTGTTTTGGGCCAAGTATAAAATACACAGTATAGTTAATGTATATAAATAGCAAAACTTTATTTTTCTCTATTTTTATTTTAACATTTCTAGAAATAGCAGTGTAATAGCAGTGTAATAGCAATGTTATGAGTAAAAAACAATTTGATATAATTTTAATTTTCCTATACCACAGCTGCTAAATAACTATTTTAACTTATTAACTTTATGAAACATAAGCTCAATTTCAGTAATTAAGACAACATATATGTCTGCTTAATAACAATAAGTACCCAGTTTCACAGGTACACACGTGGGTGGATAAGCTGGAATACTGTTATCAGCAAGCACTACATTGTGCTCCCCAAGCTCACATAATATGTGTGTGAAATAAGTGGGATGAAGGAGGCAGAGTCAGCACTGCACTGAATCTGTCCCTAAACAAAATTCTGTTACCCTCTGCTGCATCCGCACTTAAGCACTTGCAATCCAGTCATGGACATTATTGCTAAAATGTCAAATAAAAGATTATGGTCTTGTGGGTCCAAATGCATAGCTTTCCAGAAGCACAGGCAGCTGCAGACTGTGACTTGGACACACCTGGACTGGAGAATTTAGGAAGTAAAATAAAATAGTAAAACTTTTGATTTTTTCAATTGGAAGATGCAAATAAAAGTATAAAAGATAAAATTTCTCACTTGAGCAACTCAGGGGATGGTCTAGTCAATTGAAAAAAGAATTATGAGAAAAAGAGGGAGACAAACTTATATTGTGTTTAATTTAATGTGTTTGGATAAATCCAAGTAAAGATGCTTTGCAAAGAGATTTTTATAGCCCTGAAGTGTAAGGAGAGGTCAGGACTGGAAAGCAGACAGTCCCTCTCCATGACCTCTAGGATAAGGTCACTTAGTCTTTCATTCCAAATCTGCTCGTCACTCTACGTATTCCCAACCACAGTTACTACACTCTTAATTGTGTTAACACATTTTACTTCACACCTCTGCATCTCTAATTTTTCCTCTGCATAGAATTGTCTTTCCTTTTAAACTACTACAAGTGTTTCAACCTTGAGTTTTACCTCAATTTCTACACACTTATAAATTTTTCTCAGGTGCCTTTATTTAGAAGTACTCCTGTTACCATAATATTTTGTGCCTTCTTCCTATAATTTTAATAGCTTTCTTTGAGAGATGATATATGAGATGATTAAAAATACAGTGAATGTTTAAATTTAAATATATATATATATATTCTAGTAAAAGACACATTGCCATTAATCTCTCTCAAAATACTTTCTCTCAGTTCGAACACATTATCCCATTGTTTTTAGCACTTTCTGAAGTAGTTCTGGAGTTTTCTTGTGAGAATCTTTATGAGATATGATTAACAAATAATGCACAGTGACCATGGCTCCCAGATGCCATCCAGTGGAAAGACTGACTGGTAAAAACATTGCTGTGTGCTCTTAACCATGTCATTCATCAATCTGGCATTCTGTGACTTCTGGGTCTTCCCCACAAATGCTAACTAAACATTTGAATTGTTTTAGGACAGCGAAGCAGCCACAATAGTGCAACTAAAGACACTCATGAAGCAGAACCCTCAAAACTACTTCAAAAAGTACCAACAACAATGAGATATACTCATTTGAAGCAAGAGGAGATTAATGGCAATGTGTTATCAGCACATTTTTCTTCAATTCTTTAAATATAGTTTTCCTTAACTATTAGAGTAGCAGTAATAACTGCTTTGAAATATTTATCTGCTAAATTAAAGATCTAGGTCCCCCAGATGTTGTTTTCTATTTTTTCCCCTGATATGCATCACTCTTGGTCACTCTTCTCTTGTTGCTGGGACAAAACACTCAACATCCAAAGTGAAAGAAGGAAAGTTTTATTTAGCTCACAGTTTGTGGAGGTTTCAGTCCATAATCAGCTGACTCCAAAGCAGGATGGCATGGCACAGGGGCAACACTTCAAGGTGGTAGACGACAGCAAAAGCAGCAGAAGAGGGGGAGAGCAAGCCTCTTTCCTCCTTTGTGTTGTAAGCAGGCTACCAGCCCTATGGTGAGTGTAGCACTCACACCATCTCCAGGCCCTCCTCTCCCACAGGCTCAGGATGTTTACAAAGTTAGGGCCCTGGTCCCCTGCTGAGTTGCTGAGTTAAGCTTCTAAACTTCTCAAGTTGTATCAACCATTAGAATACAATTCTTTATTTTTGGTTGTTGAGAAATAAGTATTTTAGATCAAAGTGTAGCAGGTTTGAATTCCCCTTTCCCTGAAGATTGTTTTCATTTTTCTATTTTTGGACAATTTCTCTTTTGTGTTTTCATTACTTTATTTTACTATCTGGAATTAATCAGTGTCTCCCATGTGATTACTGATGACTTAGCCTTTTTAAGTTTCTAGTCTAGAAAACAGTTGCATCATTGAATGTAGTTTTACCTAGCTTACTATCATGCAATGATTACATAAAAGTGCTAGTTCTTGAGTGGGTTGAAGAGAAGTCAAGGAACTGGGTGTTTGATTTAACTCTAGCCTAGATTTCCAATATCTAGGCAAGGTCTCATAACTCAAATGTTTTTTCATATTGATCTATTTCTGTTCTCCTGCCTCAAAATTCTGCTGCTCAGTAAAGTTTATGGCTACCCTTATCTTTTTTTTTTTTTTTTTTGTACTGGGGATCGAACTCATGACCTTGTGCTTGCCAGGCAGGCGCTTAAGCCACAGAGCTAAATCCCCAGCCCGGCTACCCTTATATTCAACCCCCAGGACACCCCACACTCACCTTTTAGCTTTGAATACCAACTACCAGCTCTCAGTACTTTTCTCCCTTTTGCCTATCAGGTCCTGGTTTGGCCTGTGCCATAGCAACTGAGGTCCCAACCTATGTGAATAAGGATGAGTAGTGACAGGAAATTTCAGAAAGAACATGCTTTATTTATCATGGTATTTCACATGACTATTAAAGTGTTTTGTTTTTCCTAATTACCCAGCAAGTATTTCTTGCATTAAAATTCAATAAAAGTACAAAACATTTGTTATATTTTATATCTAGATGTCCCCCCAAAGTGTCATGTGCTCACAGGTGGGGTTTTGGAGAGATGATTGGATTATTGGTATGGATTAGCCCACTGTTAGGTTTATAACTGGGAGTAATGTTGGGAGGTGAAGCCTGATGGGAAGATGGGGGTCATTATGGGCGTGGCCATATTCTTTCTCCTCCCTTTATCCCTCTCTGAATTCTACCTGGCATGCTGTGAACTATTTTCTCCTCTGCCGTGCCATCTTCCCTTGGACCAGCCAACTATGTACGGACTGAAACATCTGCAAACTGTGACCCAAAATAACCCTCTCATTTTGTAACTTGTGGGTGTTAGGTGTTTGCCCCATGAAGAGAGTATTTATGACACAGTTTCTCTTAACTAAAGCCTTTATCCTATATAAACTTTTAAATTCTCAAAAGACTTGAGGAAGCTTTGTAATTTCTTAGCTCATTGTTTCATATGCCATTATAAATCAGAAAACGGACAATTTAAAAGTGATACAAAAATTTCACATAGGCTTACACATTCACAAACTTATGTAAGTTATTTTAAGCTATAAAATTAAGCACCCTACCTAAAGATTCTCATTCTGTTTTAGAGATAGTAATTAACCATTACTCCTTAGTAATTAACCATTATGGTTACCATACTCTCTCACAGATATCCATGAAATAATGACTTTTTCCTGTAATGACATGCATATTAATTAGTTCCTATAGCACTTTAGAGACTTATAGACTATTCCCACCAGTAAGGTCAGGAAATGCATCCACCTTAGTTAGCAGTAAATTTAAAAATCTTGAAGCCAGTTGGGGTCACAGAAAAGAATATGCACCCATAGGGGAGGACAAAAATCAGAGCTAGGAATTCTGTGCAGCCCTAAAATGATACCATGTGGCCTAATCAATGGAATGTATTTGAAAGCATCCTAATCCCCAGTACCAACAATTGGAATGGACAGTTCTGTTCCAGGGTGGATTTGGATTTAGTGCTGAAAATGTAGGTGTTCCACATTAAAATTCAAATATTTAAATGTGATGTCTCAAGAGGATTTGGGTTTAATGACTGATGCTGAGCTATGTATAATAATACAGAGCAGTTTGCCCATTAGAATTTTAAACTTGGGTTATAATATACTCTAAGGCAAAAAAGCCAAAATTACTCAACTTAGTTCACAAATTGCTAGTCAGCTTTTAGATTTGAGAGTCTAAGGATTCATTGACTATAGAAACTTCCTTGCTTAAATCAACAAAGAAATTCTTTTCTAATTTTTATGACACAAAAATAAAATGCTGATATTTCCCAAAAGATTATTTTTACATATTAATCATTTATTTCAAAGTCTAAACCTGATCAATTGAGTTATATAAATATATGAATTGATTGGAAGCATTTTAGGTTAATGCAAAAGAGTTTACCCATGTATATGAGTATTCTGGAATATTATTAAGTGTTTTAATTCATTTGGCTAACTAAACTGTCATTAGAAAATTAATAATAAACTCAAGGCAAATAATTCCAAAGTATAAATAATTCAAATGTGGTATAGGTTGGCAGAAAGATGAATTTATATGTTAAGTGAAGTTATATAAACTTTGTTTAAAAAGTTAAGGTGATGATTTTTTTTCAAATCCTCTATGCACATATTTCATTTGGGAGACTTACAGAACTAGACAATTATTTAGTGTCATAATGGACACTCCACACCTATGACCTGAAGAAAATAATACAATCCAAAAAATCATATGTATGTTCATGAGAATAAATAAGCAGTAATAACCACAAGTATCATTGAGCCAGGCGATGTAGGTTTATTACTTGTTTTGCCAATAACTCATCTTATGAAAGTTATTTGATTTGACATTATGGGCTTCGGTGTCTCCATCTGAACATGAGCTTATTTGCATCAAATGTTCTAGCAGAGAGTCTAAGAGACAAACATGTGTTCTGGGCAAGTCCACTCAATGTACTTTATTTAGGTCAAGTTTTTAAACAGAACAAATGAAAATTTTTAAACATTTCACATAAATATCTAGTTTTTTTTCCCTTTGAAAATCTGGCCTGATATAGGGTCAAAGTTTCTACATACCAACATTGAGTTTGAGCTGCATAGTGCCCACCCTATGCAGATACAAACTCCTGCTATTTTGCATCAGTTCTAGTCTTCACCAGTAAGCATGCATAGGTCCTCTTGCGAAGCCCGTGTAATCTATGCACAAAAATTATCTAGTCCTCTCTTCTTAAGGGAGCAGACAGATACAGTACATTTTGTCATGCTTAATTTAATAGTCCCTTCAAGTTCTAAGATTCTGTGATTCTTAAACTTTACATATAATAATGATTTAAACTGTTAGTCCTTAAAATGATGAGCTTCTGTTTAGAAGAGATTAAAACCAGAGAGGGTGGGTAAGAGAATAATTATGCTGAGGAAGAGAGATACCATCAAGGAACACTGGAGTTTAGAGTATGGATCATTTCTCACTTGAATAAACTTGTATTCACAGAACAAATCATAATTTCTCTGAAAAATATAGACATTGGTTAAATAAGCCACGTAGAATTTGGGCAACGATGGGTAAAACAAATATTAAAATGTAACCAGCATTGAGAGGACAAACTCATTTTACTAAGTGCTTGTGATGACACACACTATTCTAGTCTCTTCCAGCCTGTTACTTGATTTGTTAAACTTCCAGTTTATGAGTGGTTAAGTATCATTTTCATTATACAGATGAGAAAATTTAGGCTTATGAAAATTTACTTGTCCAGAGGTTTACAGTTTATAACTACCAGAGGCAGAATTTGAACCCAATGCTAAAGCCATTATATCAGCAAACTACAATATTGCTCTTTCACTTTGCCTATACTCAACTGGAACTGAAAGATTCAGACATGAGGGAAAGCAAACCTAGTGTATTTCATTTGCATGACTATGAATGGGCTTAATTGTTTACTAAAGATGTCCTTTCTGACGAGTGAAAACACATACAATCTTGGGATTAATTGAAATATATCCCTGTAAATTATAGTAGTACCCTTACAATTAGGAACGTCTCTATAATTGGCTATGTTAAGATAACTCATTCACTTTGACAATTTAGAAGTTCTATTTCTGAAAAGTGAGGAAAATTCAAGAGGATCTACATTATGGTGATACTAAACTACCAGAAAGCAGCATATCAACACCAGTAAATAATTTACCTAAGTCTGATTTCACCAGTGTCATGGATGTTCATATTAACACCTGTTATGGATCGGATCTGAAATGGCACCCTCCTGCTGCCGTCCCAAACATAGAAAGTTTACTGCCCAGTGTATTGTGTTCAGAAGGGTTACCTTTAGGGGTGACTGGATCATGAAAGCTCTAACCTCACCAATGGGTTTATCCATTGATGTATTCATAGGAAAATGAGCTATTGAGAGTTGATGGAAACATTAGAAAGTGAGATATAGTGGAGGAAGTAGGTCACTAACAGCTTGGTTATAAAAGGTGTACAGTGTGTCTTGGCCCATGCTCCTTTTTCTCTATCTCTATTTTTTTCCTGGCCTTGATAACATAAGCAGCTTCGCCTTGCCACGCCCTTCCACCATGACATTCTGCCTCGTGACAGGTAGAATGTGAAGGGGCAAAGTGATCCTACACTGAAATCTCTAATACCAGGAGCTAAAATAAACCTTCACCCCTTTAAGTTGATTTTCTCAGGCATATTGTCACAGAAACAAAAAGCTGACTAACACAATGTCCTTTCGATCAAATTCTGTTTTCACAAAATTGACGATGACAAAATCTTTGTTAAAGAATGGTCAAAAATATAAAATAAACCCCCCAAATTCAACTTTTCTGTGTTTTTAGAAATATGATTCAAAATGTACTATGCACTATAATTCTCTTAATCTTAAAAAATAAGGACTCACAAATCAGATCAAAAGGAGACAAATGTTATCTAAGAATTATTTTTGAATTTCTTAATTATGTTTGTATTGCTAAAAGGTGTTTTAAATCTATTTATCTTTGTTGTTATGGTCATTACAAATTGCAATGCAATCTCAGCAAAAATAATCCAGCATACAACAGGTATTTACTCAGTCATGTGTGTCTTTTACTATACTGTTTTAGTATTCTCCATGCTCATGACATACTGATTGTATTATATAATCATCTGTAAATGACCTTACATAATTAATTATTTTTTATTTTAAAGTTGAGAAGTATGAACAATATTTATTTACACTATGATCCAAATGTAAATCACATCTGCTTTAAAAACAACACCAACTGGCTCAGCTTTCCCCACTGTTTGTGCTCTACAGTATAACATCTCTTGATTACTCTGACAGAGTTCCAGTCACAGGTTGTGAGTCAGAAAGAGGATTTTCAATGTCCAGCAGCTAAATGTGTCAGCCATGACATTTCTGAAAGTTCTATTTTTATATACAGAGAGAAGGAAAAATCATTTCTTTGTATCTGTCCTTTGCAAAATTTTCAGTTTAACTCCATCTTAAAAGATATGTACAATAGTGAATGCATTCTTAGTTAACATGACAAGCAACTGACATTTTTAAACTAGAATAATGTGTGTAATGAAAAAATAATCTACACAAGTTTATCCCATCTGCATTCTTATTTCCTTTCAATCACAATGTCTGTTAAAATGCAGTTGAAATAATACAAAAATGCAATTTATATCTCACTATTATCCTAATCCTTTTTTCTACTATTATACAGCTTATCTAAAAATGTTGAAATGCAACTTGCTTTAGTTATAATGTATGAATTAAGAGTCAGTAATGTTTGCAAGCTCCTTTTAATTGGTCTACAGGGAGATTTTCTGTATATATTAAAATGATTGTATGTCTGAATTATAACAAACTCACCTTTAAATTTCTGTGATTAAAAACATATTCAAGGCAAAACGTTTTAATATTTCTTAGGGTAGGCTTTATTGCTAAAATTATTGGTTTGGCAATCTTGGCATAAATGGAAATTTCTGATTGGCTGTCATATCAATGTCAGTGAAGCCCATGAAATGCATGGCTCTGGCTGTTTTCCTTATTTTTATTTATAAATTCTGTTTCATAACAGCAATAAAATGCTTCAGGCCTTGCAGTTCTAGGGGATTATTGCACTTGTCAAGAGGTAAAAATCACTAGCCCCTCTGCCTTGTGTCTGAGAACACCACTAGAGGCATGTAATCACTGAGAAATGCAATTTCTGGAATTTCTTAATGCTTTATTATGACACAGCTAACTTTTAAAATAAATGATTTATTTTGAAGGTGGTAGTGTCATAAGAGTATCCCACCAGTAGCTAAGGAATAGAGAGCAAATCTAAACATAGATAGTGGAAGCAGAGAAAAATGTTCAAGCACTGTCTAACAATGAATGAATCCCAAATGATTTGAAAATCTAGAATTAAGTATACATTTCAGTAAAATATAGAGGCTGTGCTGTGATTAACCAATACATTTGTACATTAATATAAATGTTTTTATCATAATATCCTAATAAGCTGCTTTCTGCCTCATAAACATTAATATGTTTATATACAAAACACATACAATATATATATATAGCATGTGTAAATATAAAGAAGTCACATTTGGGAAAATAAAATGTCCTTAAACTAAAGGATATGCTTTATTTCCTTGTTCATTATTTGTGTCTATTTTAAAACATTCTATGTAATTAACACATAATCTATAAAATCAAAAACACTGAAAAGTATTCTCTTGATTTTTTAAATAAATGGAATGTAAAATTCTGAGTCTGATTCTACAACTGTGGATAGAAATTTAAACTTACAGATCAAGTTTCAATTTGTTTCTATTTTACTGATTTATGTTTGTTTATTTATTTACTGATTTATGTGCTGGGGGTTGAACCCAGGGCCTCACATATGCTAGGTACTTGTAAGTACTCTGCCACTGTTTCATCAACCTTAAATTTCTATTTATTTTTAGGAACTAGATTTCCATTTCCTTATCTTAGCAATTGTTCCAATGAACAATGTAAACTGAAAGAGGCCAAATTATTTTTTCAGGGAAAGAATATCAAAGTTTTTCTTGGAAAAGAGCCAGTTTGAGGTAGGGGGTGTTTATGGCCTAGGGAGTTACTGTAGCAATAGAAAAAGATTAATAATTTGCACATGTGAGATTCTTGGAAGGCAGGATACAGCTGTAAAGAATTAACCCCTCTTGAGAGATGTGAAAACACAGAGCAGCTGAGAGGAGACGTGTTGGGAGGAGCTAAAACTATTCTGGCTACAGATGTCCTCAAAGAGAAACAGAAAGTACATTTAAGAACTGACAAGCTTTGTCTTTGCTTATAAATGAACAGATAATGTAAGAAAATTCAAAAGACAAAAGGAGCCAATTGTGAGCAATTAAAATGTATCATTGAAGTGTTAAGTAAGCACCATAATGAGTTGTTTAATGAAATTAAATAGCACAAGACTTGGCTGATAGAATTACTTATAGTCCCTTTGTGGAAGGAAGGTGGACAAGCCCATGTGGCGATGCTGTTTTCTTGTATTGTTCTGAAAAGTCACCTTATTGACTTTTAGAATACTTGTTTTCCAGAATCCAAAGACTAAATTTAGCAAGAAAAAAGTAAAGAGGTGAAAACATTTTGTCAGTGATAAACAATAGATCCATCTTCCATTTTCACTGAAAACGGTGGTTGAGTTTTTGCTCCCAAGGAGAGAAAGGTGGCAGTTACGCTGGAATGAAAGAAAATATTTTAAAGGTTTTAAAGTTCTAAAGAATGAAGATATTACTGAAAATATTTTGTGAAATCTCCTTGAAGTAAATCTCACTCATCATTTCAATTTCATGTGTGCCTGAAGCAAAAGTGGAAAAAAATACATACTTGAGATAATGTATTATTCAGTACCATGAGGTTTCCACAAAATAACAAGTCAATGGTCCTCAAAGTATGATCTTAGGTCCTCTGAGGGGTTCCTAAGACTCTCAAGGGCTTCGTGAGGTCAGCCTTATTTTCATAATAATACTAAGATGTGTGTGTGTGCATATGTGTTGTGTTTTAACTTTCATTCTCTCATGAGTGTTGAGTAGACTTTCTAGAGGCTACATGACATGTTGTGACATCATCTCTCTGGTGGCCAAGGGAATGTGTATTTGTGTGTTCTTGGATTTGAGGGAGATTTCTAGGTAAGTTTTCAGGGTTACCAGTAATTTTTAAATAGTGTAAAGTTGTTTCAAAAAGTTGGAAAAGTGTGAAAATTTGGTCACTTCACAATAACATCCTTATCTGTATCTTTGGTATTTTTGAAGCTTTCTACATAATGTTAAACACCGTACAGTTGATACTATTATGATTAAAGAATACATCTTTGTTGTATGTATATTTCAATTCCTGACCTTAGTAGGAGACCTTTATCGTAAAAGAAATGAAATCACATGGGTCAGTAATATATAAAATATCTAAAAGTAGAACTACTGTCTTGGAGCTGTGGAAGCATAGCTCTCCCTAGCTGGCCTCATAAGACTCCACCAGAGCGTCCTTGATTTCCTTTGAGACATAAAAACTTCCTACAAATTTAATGTCTGTGAGTATTTGGCCACTTTATCAAGGCTCACTGAATTTAAATGGTAATACAGAGATGAAAGGGGGAAAATATATTAACATGCACAAACAACAGAGTCACAAAAAAATATAGAACTCGGAAGAGTCAGTTGACTGCAGTTTAATCCCTTTCTAATAGGGAAGAGGAAACAGGGAGAGCAGGAAACGTAGACAAGTAAAGGAAAGAATGAGCACAGAGAACAGCGAATAGCTCTGGACAAATTTTCTCTGGGACCTAGGTGTGTTATCTGGTTTTCTGTCTCTTCTTCTGTAGTGTGAGTGTAATCTCTCAAGCAGGGCAAAATTTCACCAGGGAATCTTCTGTTAGATTGCCCTCTCATGGCAGAACAAATTAATTAATTAATTGTAGATGAGCTCTAGGGGGACAGGAATCATTAAGGAATGCCCTGAGATGACGATGATTTCCACTTTTCTTTTTGTTCAAACTCAGTCTACCCTTCCTCTGGTGCTTATAAGTTGGGCGAGCAGGGAGGATCATTAATTTAACTTCTTCATACACTACACATATGAAAATTGTTACCTAGAGTTTTTAAAGTACCAATTTTTTACCTCACAGAAATGCCTCTTGCATATGTTTTACAGGTAAGTAAAGGCAACAGTGTTCTTCCCTTTTTAGGGGCACAAATGCAAGGGGACAGCTAAACAAGGCCAATCATTTCTGAGGCTTATCTATTGTATGTTTTAAATATTACAGTGTATTTCCTCACTATGCAGCGTTTAATAGAACATTTCCATAAATTCTTGTTCCTTCCTCAAACTCCAATACTGAAACCTTAACTTTTATCTGCAGCTGAGTTATACCTATTTGGTGGTGGAATAGGACTTCAAGACCAGCAGTATGATCTCTGTATGGAATAGGTCAGTCTCCTACTGAGTTGGAATTTGCAACTCTCTTGGGGATACTTAGTCCAAATATTTTTTGCTAGACTAAGAACTGACTGTGGTTACTACTTTCAGACTTCAGTAAAACATTTACAAGCAGGTCTGACTTGTCTAACAGCTGCATTAAAAGCTTTTGAATTTTATTCCTATTAACTAGTGCATTTCTAGTCATTTTTCTTCACTGAAATTAGCATCATGCATATACCCAATAATAGAAGCATTTGTCAAGCTGTGTTCGCTAACAGTATCTCTAATATAAAGACTACAAAATTTTCAAGGAAAATTAATCCAATGATTTATCATAATCTTATGTTTAACCAACACAATAATGCTTTGCATAGCAATTCATTCTATTGTCTAAAAGACAATTTTATCAAACAAAATAGAAAAACAAACATTGGCATTTGTATGGTAACTTTTTATAGTCATGGTGTTTTATATTATTTATCCAAAGGTCTTTGAAAGGTAGGTAAAGTTTATTATCCCATTTTACAAATGATCATGATAGACATTCTCGTTAATGGTAATAGACATACTAGTTAGGTAATGTTCCTAGAGTCACATCCAAACCAATGATGTTGATGAAATTGAAGCAGAACACTTTAAAATTACAATTAAATTCTTCATTTCTTCTTTACTTTAAGTTATTTTACTTTCATAATTAAAATTACAATTAAATTATTCATTTTTTCTTTAAATTATTTTATGTTCATAAATGTTTTCTTTTGTGTAAGGCATTATTTATCAAATACCTACTGTGTGCTAAGGACTTTTATACATGATTATCTCATAGAATCCTCATAAATCATCTGTTAAAAGTGTTGTAGGTAACTCCACTAATGTTCAGAGATGTTAAATAATTGGCCAGGCTTGAATGTGACCAAATCATGATCACAGTCCCATGTTCAAGAATCCTCTTCTCACTACTTTAATTCCTTCTAAGACTGAAAGTATATTTATGCAAACCAATACATAAGAATAACCCACAAAAGACAGTACATCTCAAGGCAATCTAGTAACAATAAAAGATAAAACAAAAAACAAAACAATAATAAGTTTCTAGAAAAACATGAATAAATTAAGATGAATGCATTTCAAAGCAGGAACCACAATTTGGCATATTAATGCTAACCTATTAGTGTCAGAAGTAATGTTTATATGCTAGATCTCTGGTCTTGTGCAGCTTACTTTCTGGGGTATTTTGATGCAGAAATAAGAATATGAGAAGTGAAAGCATGAGAAAAATTAAATATATATATATATATATATATATATATATATATATAGAGAGAGAGAGAGAGAGAGAGAGAGAGAGAGAGATTAGGAAATCAGCAAAGAAGTTCCAGCACCATAGAGGTGATACTTCAGGAGAATTTTAGTCAATGACAATTGAAAAGTGTTTCTATCAATGCAGATTAATATAAATTTTTGGAAATGAGTGCATTATCTGTCTCCTGGATTAAAAAAAAATCATTCATATCAAAAGCAACTTTGTCCAATTGGCTCCCTACCTTAGAAAGCGCCCTGCAGCTTCTATTCCCTTCTCTGAATAGTTCCTTTCTGCACAAAAAGTTTCTCCTCCTACTGGGGAAAAAAAAGGCCTTGGCACTCCCCTGCAGCCAGGACCCCATAAATGACAGAATTGAAAATGTGGTTGAATTATGGTTATAACCTCTTGTTAGGTTTATCAGCTTTTTACAAAGTTGTTCAAGTAACTATCTAGTTATGGCAATGCCTTTCTTGCTTTGAGGGTATGAGTGGAATGCATGGAGTGGTTTCGAGGAAGGACAATAAATGACTCACCTTCTTCCCAGGAGCCATCTTGTAGGGCAGGTTCCTGGACAGAGCCAGAACCAGAGTTTTAGCATAGAAACTACCCTGAACAGTTGAGTCAGATGGTTCTGTTAATGGCCAGTGTCACTACAAGACTACTGGACACAAGGGATTTGGTATTTTGTTTTGTTTTGTTTTGTTTTGTTGTTTTAGTATTAGAACAGTACACCCAGATTTTAGCTGAATTTTTAGCTGAAGCTACTGATAACTGGGAGACTTGGGAGAAATAGTTCTCTGAGTAAACACATTAGCTTTACTTTAAAAAAAAAAAAGAAAGAAAGAAAGAAAGCCTCAAGCATTTACCTACAATACCCTCTTCAGTTAAGCACTTCCTGAGAAGGACTTAGAGATCTATTTATTTTTCCAGCTAACAAAAGATGAGGGAAGTTTTCTGACGTTTCACTTGGGAAAAATCTTTGGATACTTGAATTTTTTTCTTTTTTTTTAAATTGGGGATTGGAGAGAGACTTAAACTCAACTCAGTTAACACCCCTTGTCCCCCTTACTGCTGTAATTACCGCTCAAGAGGGAGACCAAGTAGCTTGCTCATAGCTCCTAGGCCGCTTGGGGCGGGCTGTTGTTCCAGTCCTCTTGAGAAAATGTTTCTTCCGGGTCAGTCTGAAGACGCTGCCTGCAACAATGGCAATCCCAGGGTGGCACTCCCTAGGGGGCCTAGATTCAGCTGTCAGTCACCTTCAGCCCAGAGCCATTACATCTATTTACACAAAAGCTGGTATCACAAACCTTTTGAAAAGATAAGCAAAGCAGAGATTTACCCATCTTTGAATCATTCTTTTTTCTTGGGTCCTTCATTTCCCTCATTTTCTCTTTCCTTTTTTTTCCTAAACCACCTCTAGGAATTTCTGTGATTGTTATTTTTGCTGTTGTCATTGTTTGTTTGTTTTTTCTTTTTGTCGATTTGTTCAATGATATAACAATAACTAACATTGTTATTATACTAAAACTTGGGCCTAGCTTGAATATCACTCTTAAATTACATAGGACTAAATACCTGGTGTTCTTGTATGAACTGTTTTAATTTTTAAAAGTATTAAATCTTCCAAAGGATAGAAGTTTCTACTGATTGGAAAGGACTATATGATGCTATAATATTGAGAAATTGAGGTCATGTAGTATTTAGTATTTTTTTAGCACACATTTATCCATGCACACATATTTATATATACCTTCTTGTCATATATTTTACCTTTTTCTTTAAAAAAAAACTTTTACACTAATAACAAGATTAAAATTTAAAAGCTTGGGTCAGTGGCACATGACTGTAATCCCAGAACTCAGGAGGCTGAGGCAGCAGGATCTTTGCAAGTCCGAGACCAGCCTAGGCTATAAAGTGAGCTCAAGGCCAGCCTGAACTGCATAGCAAGACCCTATCTCAAAAAGACACACACACACACACACACACACACACGCACACGCACACGCACACACAAAAAAAACTTGGGTTAGCTTACAAGTGAAATGTGCTTCAACAATTTACACAAATGTTAAAAAATTATCTTGTTTTCCAAATATTACTAATTTCAAAGATAACAATTGTTTCTGTGAATTTTATGCTTCTGTAATTATAAAAACTAATTTTCTTTCACTGAAGAAAGGAGAATTTCTCAATTTTTTGTCAAGTATTATTATAAAAAATTGAATTTAACAAATTGAAAGTTTTGATTAGTGAAAATTTTAAATAAAATATTACATTAAAATGCAGGCTGTAATTGTGGCACATGAGTGTAATTCTGGCTACTCAAGAGGCTGAATCAGGATTACCTATTCAAGGTCAACCTGGACAATTTAAGGAGACCCCATCTTAAAATAAAGTCACAGAGCACTTGCCCAACATGGTTAAAACCCTTGGTTGAATCTCTAGTGCTGCCAAAAAAAAAAAAAAAGTTTGTTTCATTGATTGCTAGTGTTAGACTAACAGTATTACTTAGTAGAATGCTTTTTGAGCATTTTTATAGTTGTAATTACTGTGTAATTTGCAAGAAATATTAGTGCCCGGCTGGGGAAATAACTCAGAAGCACAGCACTTACCTGGCGCAAGGTCTTGAGTTTGATTCCCAGTGACAAAAAAAAAAAACCACAAAAACAAAAACAAAAAAACACTGTCATAACTAGAAATGGAGCAGTAGATACTCTAAATTTGACAAAGCTATAATAGAAGGCCTACTCTGGAGATCAGACCTTGGAAAAATCTATCCTTACAGTCAAAACTCATTTTATAAAGATTAGTGGCATGCAGAACAAATCACTGGGGCCGGTGGTAACCAGATCAGTTGAGACTGTTCAATCCTCCCCTGGTACCAGGTCTTTCTGTAGTTACTGCCTGCCGTTCTGAAAAGTAACTGAGTGTTTCATTTGTTCATTTGGCATTTCTTCAGCATTTAGTCCTACTTGCCAAGCCATAACAACAAAGGAACTTTTGTAATTTACCATGTTTTAGAAAGAACCAAAGCCAAATAGGGAATTCAGGATGCAGAGAGCTTGTTGCCCAGTAATTTTGAATATACCAAAATCTTATTTGCAAAATTAACATTCCCATTAAAACTGAATAGGAGTGTCACTTCTTGTCATGAACAGTTTTAGAGACTGAAGATATTAAAATCAGCAAGATAGGAGCAGTGTCTCAAGGTAAATTATACTCAGCTTCCTTAAATTAGTGTAGGCCACTGTTCCCTCCTTTCTGCATTATATGGTTCATCCCATCTTATTGGTCCTTTTTAAATACTCTGTTCCTCTCACACTGCACTATAGATACATGGAATTTTTGGTTTTTTATTTGCTTTCAGTTTTTGAAATACGTCCTCTCTTTTTCACCTCAAAGTCTTTGAGACAATTATTGCCCAAATTTATAAATTGTAATTATATGATTTACCCTTTGTCTTGGTTACTTTTCTCTCATTGCTAAGACAAAATACCTGACCTCCAAAATTAGGGAAAGAAAGGTTTATTTAGCTTACAGTTTTTGGAGATTTCAGTTCATGGTCAGCTTACTACAAGGCAGGGTTTTGTGGCTAAGCGGTAGCCATTCATAGCAGCAAGCAATAAGACGAAGAAGGACAAAATGGGTAAAAGCATGCCTCCTTTCTCCTTTCTATTGTATGCCAGTTACTGGCCCCTGGGTGGGTGCAGCACCTGTGCCATCAATCCCAGTGTTATACAACTAACTAATCACAAAACCTAGCGTCAGCTGCCTCCATGACTACATGAGGCTTTGGGGGTACACCCAGACACAAACCATAGCACCTCTGTATTTAGAAAAACACAGAGTAGGTAACAAGCTTTTTTAAACCTTAGCTCTAGTGGAAGATTTAGAACACTTAAGCCACTGGACACTAAAAACAGTATAAAATAATAAGAAATAAACTTTTCATATTGTCACTTTCTGTGTAATGTTTTAAGTAGTTCATATTTTGAGCTTTTTTCCATATTGTTATCACTAGTACCATAATATATGTATATCTCAGTGCAAATTATATCATTATATTAATGTCCTGAGACTGCCATGACAATTTATTACAAACTGTATGACTTACTTCTAAGATAACAATATGTATTATATTAACTAGGGTTAATTTTCTACTATATTTTTGAAATCCTGTATCATTTCCTTTTGTTATTTTGTTTTTAAAATTTAAAAAATAGAAATTCTTTGTCCCACATTTCTGGAAGCCAAAAGGCTGAAATCAATGTGTTACCATATGTCTTAGTTATTTTTTCTCATTGACACAAAATACTCAACAATCACAAGTTAAAAGAGGAAAGATTTATTTATCTCACAGTTTGTAGAGGTTTCAGTCCATAGTCAGCAGGCTCCAAGGCAGGATGGCATTGCAGACAGTCATCACAGAGGAGGAACAGTTCATGGGGAGGAAAGATAGCAAAGCAACAAGGTAGGGGAAAGACAGGCCTCTTTCTGTCCTTTATATTGTATGCAGGCAAGCAAGATTAGACTGGTGCCAAACCAATCAGTGGACTGATATAATAATTGCCCACCCTTAATCCTAGCATCCTTGATCCTAGCATTGCATCATGAATCACCCACACACTCCATATTGAGCCACGTCTGAAAAAGCTCCACCTATGACCACATGAGGCTTTGAGAGAACATCTAGACACAATCCGCAACATCATGTTTCTCCAAGGACTTCAGAGAAGGGAATCCATTCTGTGCCTCTCATCTAGTTTTTGTGCCTGCTTGAAATCCTTGGCAATTCTTGGTTTGTAGCCACATCCCTTCAGTCTGCCCCTGTTTTCACATGCTCTC
This sequence comes from Dolichotis patagonum, assembly GCA_004027295.1. NCBI lineage: Eukaryota > Metazoa > Chordata > Mammalia > Rodentia > Caviidae > Dolichotis > Dolichotis patagonum. The sequence goes on from PVJX010007457.1 coordinate 60,592, forward strand.
TCCTCTTTTATGTCATGTCTCTCCTTTGTGTGTACCTTATAAGGACACTTGTCATTGGATTTAGAATCTGCTCACATAATCCAGAATGATCCTTATCTCAAGAGTCTTCATTTCATTACATTTCCAAAGACCTTTTTCTCAATTTGGTAACATTCGTGTATCTAGTGATTTGACATGGATGTAACTTTTGAGGGCCACCATTCAACTGAATTTTGGCATTCATTAATTTATAACTTGGATCTTTCAAATATTTTAGTTGTTCTATTGGATCTTTATTTTCCTTTCAAAAAACAATTTTGTAATCCCTTTAGTATATACCTTGAATGGCTAATATGCATACATGTACATTCAATATTTTGCTTGAAAATTATATGTAATCTTTCAGGGTTTGAGATTAGGAATTTTTTTTCTTTATCCAGTACCAGGGATTGAATTTGGAGCCTTTGCCCTGAACCATATCTTCAGTTTTGTTTTTTTTTTTTCCAATTCTGAGACAGGGTCTTGCTAAATCACAGAAGTACATAGGCTGGACTTAAACCTGTGACCCTCCTGCCTCAGCCTCACAGAATGCTGGGATTACAAGTGTGCCACCATGGCTGGCTTTGATTAGGAATTAATATAAAATTTTAGTAATGTGGTTGCAGGAACAGAATAATTTTATTGAGAAAAACATTTGGATCACATATTGAGTATAGGAAATCATATTTCTCTTTTGCATTTCTCTGTAGTGAAGTTTATTTTTATAACTTAAGAAACTGAGAGGTGAGTACCAAAATCAACTATATCATGTTACAATCATTTGTTGAAGTCTAAGGACAAGGAATTAATCCTTTAATAAGGGAAAATACATGAGACACACATGTAAATTTCAGTTAATAATAATTGGGGAAATGTAGCAAATTCAGCATCCATGATTGTCTTTTATGGATTTTTAAATTCCCTATATTTAGGAATGAGCCTTACCAATAAACTACTAGAAAGACAAATATGTTTAGTGTAAGCATATAAAAAATCATGGATAAAAATAGAGTCATATGTACATTAGCTGAAATATTAATAAATTATAACCTAACTTATCACTTCCAAGAATGATTTCCTTTTTTAAAATTTTTTTCTTTCTCTTTTCTTTGGGGCTAGGTGGGGAATCACATTTAGCCAGTATTACCTGTAAGAAAAAGAAGTACATTGAACTTGGAGAGTAAAAGAAGGATATTAGAGAGGAAAACAGCAGTGCAGAGCATGATATTAAGGGGGAATGGAGATAATATTAGAAACAAAAATGTAATGAAAACCAAAGCAGTTGTATTAAGTATGAAAAATACATAAAGGTACTAAATAAAGCAGGCGCTCAATAAAAAAGTTATTTAGGTGGAAAATTTCACAATCTAATTCACTATTTTATTTGATTAGATATCAAATGACAGTTTTCCTTTCTAACTCAACTGTATCGGAAGTTTTAATTTTCCCAACATTCAATGTTATAGCAAAGTCATGGCAGTCCACAGTTGACCAAAACCTTTTTATGGATTAGATAGGAGTTATTTGATCTAGTTTGATTCTTAGATCTTCAGTTTAATAAGAGAGGTATATCGATCACCAATGATTTTTGTGATCACAATTAATAGGAAAAGAGTGACTTAATTTTCCCTTCTAATAGTAAACCAAGCTCTTAATGGAAGCATATTAACTGTATCACAGAAAAAACAATTCACCAAGTTAGACTGAAGTTTCTTGAAATGGTTCCTTCATCCTAGATCTTCAATGATTCAATATTTTGAGTTATTATTTTAGGAAGACGAAAGAAAAGTCACAGTAGAGTAACACTGAATAGTTCTGGGAAACGGGTTATATGACTTGAGAAAGATTTTCTGTGTAACAAGGATTGTCTAGCACAACTCATATTTCAAAAGAAAAATGGATGACAGACAAATCTGAAAACTGAAGAAATCAGAAAAAACAGGAAATACACTGTATCTGTGTGTGTGTGTGTGTGTGTGCGCGCACGCGTGCACGCGCATGTGTGTGTGTGTGTGTGTGTAACCTGAGAAAACTTGGCATAAGCAAGAGTAAGAGAAAACAGAGGGACGTGTTGGAATCTATTTTGCAGGCTCGGCCAAAGTGTCTCCATCTATTCTTTGTAGCTATTTCTCAACTATCTCTTTTCTTTCAGGCCAGCAACAGGATTTACTCAATGTCATTTCCAGAAGTAACACCTCAAGAAACACTTTCAGAAACAGCTTTTCAATTCCAGCATACTGATACTTTTAGCAGCCAGAAAAGAATTTCTCAAATCATTTTAAAGAGCAAGGTTTCTAAAAAACAGCAAGAGCCCCATTTTTCTAAAAACAATTTTTTATAAATTTTGTAGACATCAGATGAAGAAAATTAGTAAAAAGAAGACACTTGCAAAACTGTTATATTATCATTTACTTTCAAATGTTCCTGGATTTTACCTAAAATATTCTTTCTGTTTCACTTATTCTAACAATGAACTATATTATTTTTTGTAAGTGACAAGTGTTTTCTAGTATAGCTGGGATAAAGGTCTTCTTTGACTAAAGTCTCATTTTACTTGGCTTATGGTGCCTCTTTCTTTCAAAGTTTGCATTGGCTTTTTAAAGAATAATCCCAAAAGAAAAATAAACTCCTAGTTGAGCTTAGTTATATGAAGGGGGGCTTCCACTTTTTAAAAATAGAATCAATATGTTACAAATGGAATCTACTTGTTGAAGCTATATTTATGTGTGTATTACCATCGTGATTATGCTTTCTTATCCAGAGGGAAATGTGTCTCACACTGAGTTTAACCATGAAGATCATAATTTTGATCCAAAAACATGGAAAGAATTCTGGAAAATCTTTTAGTTAAAATTGGAAAATAAAACTCAGATGTGAGATCTTAACCATTTAAAACCTTGAAGTCTCATAAATTAAGCATCGCTGAGCCTACTCCCATCTTTCACGACAGCTCTCCAGAGAAAATCTAAAAGCCAGGACGCTCTGAGATGAGCTGCAGATGATTCAGTAGGTGGCACAATTTTCACTGAGTCAGTACTGAACTGATGCCCCGGCATGGTATGAGGGGGCACCGCACTGCTGGAGGTGTCGTCTAATGGATGAGGGTAAAACCAAGGTCCTGACCACCAGCAGTTATTAAAAATCCCATGGCACTTTTCAAAAGAGTAAAGATGATGTTAAACCCTGTGTCCTGGCTAATTTCCAAATTGGGCAATTATATTCTGCCTACTTAAAATTTCTCTGTAATTTTAGTTGGATAATACATTCTTCATCTTCTGCCCTGCGCTTTCACTATTTCCAGCTTAGAGGTGGATGCGTTTTCATGGTGAGGAGAGTGATGTATCTTTGAAAAATGTCTTGCAAGGTCTTAGAGCAGAGGATGAAAGGTACAACATCCATCTATCAGAACAGGTGCCATATTAGTTTGTTTCTCCTTTCATTAGGCTGACTATAAGAAAATTGCCAAATAAGTGCCTTTAAAAATAGCCTCGTCAGATACTCAGAGGTGCTATGCTTGCAAGGTGTCCAACATGGGTATTTTAATTCTATTAAGTTGTGACTAAGACATGAGGCATCTCTTGAAGTGAATATATTATGTAAATATGACAATCTAAGCATAAAATTATAGACTTTTAATAGGAATAATTAAATTTCCTAACATTTGCCTAGCAGGTTCTATCATATTCATTCTAAAGAATGTTACTATAATACTTTTACTTCTAATATTAGAAAATTTTCCAAATCAATAATTCTTAAGAGAAAAACTTTATTTGGGAACAAATGAAAGCAATTCTTAAAAAAAAATAGTTCTCAGTTAGTGTGCTCTAAATTTAGGGAAAACCTGTAGAAATTATTCCTAGGGAAAAGACCGAAAGAGGCATGTTTAAGGCTAGATCAGGATTTCTAGCTATGTTTGCAACTTTACATTTCCTTAGGATAAAATCCATACAGAAAAATGTGAAAAAGGCATTTAGTGTTATAAATGATGGCACTTGCTTTTATCTTGACTGTTTAGCTTTAAAAGATACTTAGCAAGAAAATAATAGAGACAAACCATCAACAACTCAGTTTCCTGAAGCACTATATCCTAGCAAAAACAAAGGATAAATCTAATTTTTCTTACAGAGTTTTAGAGCTACTTTCCTATATTACATTTTTATAGTTTTTCCAAGTAGTCTTACAAGGTTGTAACCTCAAAGGTTTTTATTTTTAACAATTTTAATTGTATTATAAACAGCCTTCAAACTATCCTCCTGGAGTCATTCTACTTCACAGATACAGGAACCTATATTGTGGTTATTAGTAAAACAGTTGATATCAGAAAATTCTTCAAAGCAAAAGCAAAATCTGCCAACAGTTGGTGATAGTACTACACAAGGGTAAATAAACATGGCAATTCAGTTATCAGAAACATGGCTGCTGAGTATAAAGAAATCACTTGAAAAAGAAATGACATCTTTTGAATTTGGACTTGCCTTTAATAGAAAACAGTACAATGTTTTTAGCCTAGCTTTGACAATTACAACAGATTTTACTCGGTAAAAATTCACTTTGTCATGGAAAAAGTAGTCACTCTGATCACTTTGTCTTTTTAGTATGCAGCCCAGAGGAGTCAGGAAAAGATTACATTTACCATAATTAACATATATGTAAATGGAGATCATGGCTATGAATGATAAATTTTCATAGCAATTTAAACCTTGTACAAATTAATCAACCATACAGACACTTGATTAATGAAAAGCAGTGTCACTTTAAAATGCAACACGTTAATATATATTACTGTTATCACAGATCAAAGAATCTTTAAATGTAAACCAATTAGAGCAAAGTTCAATCTACATTTTAATAAATGTAATTCTCTTATAATTATGATGGCAATTTGAAAAAAGTAATTCTGCTTTATATTTATTTACTGATTTTAGGGGAAAGTCATGTAAATGAATTTTAGAAGTCTCATTGCTGTAGAGCGATTAGCTTCCCAAAATACAGGACTACAGTGTCATTTAAGGATAGATGAATGCAAAAAGTGATTACAAATTAGACACAAAGTCTTTCAGGCTAAATTTAAAAGTTTACTTTCATGAAGTGTGATCAGCAATTACAGTGCATTTTAAAATTTGAAACATTTATTAGCATAAAAGACATGTTGTTCCATTCACCCACTCCCCCTATCTTCGAAAATACTTGCCCATCATTCTTGCAACATTCTAAAGCGGTTCTGGAAGTCCTCTTTCATCGATTAAGTGTCTTTACTTGTTTTCCTCAAAGGCAAGGTCTTGTTATGTTGTTCAGGCTGGTCTTGAAATTGTGCCAGTCCTTCTGCCTCAACCTCTCAAATGTTGAAATACAAGCATGCACAACTATGCCCTGCCAAAATGTTTACTTTTCATGGTCATTTTGACTTGGAAGAAGAACCAGAAGCTGAAAAATGCCAGATTCAGTAGAGAAAGGCCACCATAATGTTTTTTGCCAGCCTGCCTTTTTATTGAATGGCTCTTGGCAGCAGAATTCACTGTTTTTAATCACACCTCATAAAGAAGCTCATGAAAGAAGACTCCCAGAACTGCTTCAGAAAAACGGCAAGAACAATGGGATAAGTATGTTCAAAGCAAGGAGGAATATTTTGAGCGGGATTAATGGCAATGTATCTTTTACTAATTTTTTTTTAAATTTAAGTATTTGTTATGTCTTTTGATATCTCAGTTTTTTATTGTTATTTGTGTTCTCGCTGAAGTAATTGTGTTAGTACTAAAGTACTAACTGTACTTTATGTACTAAATGACTGATATCCACACAGAACATTTGAGATGAAATTTAAAGGGCCCCTTTACTAAGCATCATTTTTCTGAATCTTTGGGGAATAGAAGTGAAAGTTCTTGGAGAGACTTGAATTTATGAAAGTGATTTCTTATTTTCATTGTGAACATGAATACATAATTTTCAGAAAAAAACCCTAAAATTTATAGTTAATACATGTGTATGCCCTTAAAATTTAAGGTCTGAAACATAGACTTTAAGGTTTCTTTATAGTATAGACTATTTTTGCAAACAAAATTTAGGCATAAAGGAAAAATGCTACTTTGAATAGTTAATGTACTTTTTTTTTTTAACAAGGTAAACCTTATAATGAGTCATTGATTTTCATCAATAAATTGCACTTATAGGCTTCTGCTAAATTTTACCAACTTCAACTGATGTGTTATGTAATCTGTTGTTGATAAAAGATTAATAAAAGTACAAATCAATAAAGCCTCTTATCATGTACTAGACTAGACAGAAAGATGAAATATGTCACAATGAGTTCTATGCCAATCTCCTTGTAGCAAACAATACACATGTGACTATTAATTAGCAAGCGTTTTATGTCATATTTTAAGAATTTGGCAATTTAAAAATAGAATGTATCTACTAATGGTTTAATTATGAAATCATTTAATCTTGATAATACTTCTATGAAGTGGATATGTTCACCCTGATAATAAATAATAAAACTGGAATATAGATCTTAAACTATCTTATTTCAAAGCTTATATTCTTAAATACCAAATACTATACTGTCTCTCTGTGATTTTGTAACATTGTTAAACATCATCATTTTATATTGCCTCTTAAATAATCTCACTAATGTTATAATGCTAATGACACTGGTACAGAAGCACATTTTTAGAACCACTGCTAACACACTACAAATTACCCAAATGGTTTCAGTGGCACTGAGGATCACCAGTCTGTTAGTCTACTGGAATTATAGTAGAACTTACCTTGAATCTACTACTGGTAAAGTAGATACATGAAGAAAAGTAGTGAATAAATAAAACATTTCAAGCCTTTTTGGTTGTTTAATGATCATTTCATACCTGACCTACAAGATTTCTATCACTATAGGAACATTTTATGGTAAGGCAGATGGAAAAGTAGACGTTACAATACTTTGTGATGTGTCATACCATAAGGGTTAGTTCATGGTGCTGTGAGAGGGCAGAAGTAGTCCCTCAAAGATAAAGAAAAATTAAACTTTAAAACAATTATGTGTAATATGGCGTATCTTGTAACACTAGAAAAGTCTGTATTAAAGTCCTCCAATTTTTAGAAGGATACTCATAAGAAAAAAAATCTTCAGGTAAGTCAAGAGTTGCAAGGACAATATACCCTGTTCAGTAGCAGGCAAACAGTCTTTCAGTAAAGATGATAAAAATGCTACTTGTCTTGGTTATTTTCTCATTTCTGAGACGAAAGTTATGACACTCATGAGTTAAAGGAGGAGAGGTTTATTTTAACCCACAATTTGCAGAGGTTTTAGTCCATAATTTCCTGGCTGCAAGGCAGGGCAGCATGGCAAAGGGTCATGGCAAAGGAGAAACGGTTCATGGCATGGCAATGAGAAGAAGGGCAGGATCAAAGGAGGAGGAGATACACATATTGTTCCAGCTATTCCCATTGACCCATTTCTTCCAAATAGGCTTCACGTCCCAACATTACACCCAATCATAAATCCATTAGTGAACTAAACCAGTGATGAATATCACACACACACACACACACACATACACACACACACACACACACACACACACATTTCATTCATCTCTGCAAAACCCCACTCATATATGCCTGAGAGTTTGGAGTGACATCTAGATATAAACCATAACACTACTGATTATTATTGTATTTGTTAAGTATCAAAAAATCCTAAGTAATCCTAAGTGGTTTGAGCAAGTTTATTTATTGAAGATTAAGGGAGTTCAATGCTACTATATCAGCTCCATGAAGTTATGAAGGATGCAGGCTCTTTCTTTCCTGTTCAACACTTTACCACCCTAGAATGTGGTTCTCATTCTCATGGTCCAAGGGGCTTATTCAAATCTGAAACATACATCATGTTTTAGGCAAGAAGATGGAAGAGCAAAGATAAAAAAAGATGCTCAATTCTCTTTACTTTGCAGTTATTAACAAGACATTCCTAATATATCAATGATCATTCTCTTTGTCAAATTGCCAGAACTAAATAAAAATATCATAAATTTAACTGCAAATTTGGCTTACAAATGTAGTCATTTAAATGACCTACCAGAGTGTGTACCTAAAATGTGGGATCATGTTCATCAGGAACAGACATTAGAAAGCAACCAGTAGTCTCTGTCATAATCATGAATTCATTTTCTTAGCTCTCAGAGGTGCTAATCAACTACTGGAAAAAATAATATTTTAAATTTTCTTCCCTAACTTGTGAAAAGTTTGAAATTCTTTCTGAGAAGATTGAAATCTTTGCTACAACATGAGTCTAGAAGGTATGGCATAGATTATCATTGCTTTCTGAAACAAATATAGTTAGTAAACTCAAGATATTTTTTCATTATATATTTAAAGTCTTAGATATGTGAGTAGAGGAAATAAGATCTAGCGAGTGTTCCTAAAATCTAAGGCTTTCTTTTTATGCCTGGTGACTTTCAGTGAAATTTTAATAGTTATGGTATCAAAGATTTGATAAGTATATTTTTGTTTATTTATCTGTTTGCTCATTCAGCAAATATATAACATGTGGCTGCCACATGAATAGAAAAGGGAAGAGGTGGTAGAGAGTAGAATGGTCAAGATGCATTAAATACATGCCAAAATGAAACCTACTTATCTATATTACTAATGTTCACTAATTAAAAATCATTACTCAACAACTATCCATGGTACTATGAAAAGCGTTATAGACCTTAAGCATGGGGTGATAAAATAGTTCATTAATAACACCATAACAATTGTTTTATTATGAATGATGCGTGACTATGGCTGTCATTGATTAAATAATGTAAAATACAGCTTTACATTTGAGGTATAAATTTCAGGAATGGGTTAGGCATTAGACAAAATCTCATTTTGCTTTTCAATCACTAGCACACAAATCTTACAATCTGGCTACAACATGTTAGAACAGTGTTGACTACAGAAGAAAGGAGATCTTGTAGATAACACAAAACAATAAAAAGAGAATGTAATGCTCATTCAGGTCATTGAAGAATGAAAGCAGCATTTACTGAGTAATCTCCAAACAGATCTGGGATGCAATTATTATAACGCCAATTTTAAAGATTAGCAAAAGGTGAGGTTCAGGGAAGTGAAGTATTTCATTCAAGGTCACACAACAAACAATTATCAGTAATTCAAGTTGGCTTGGAGTTTTACCCTGTTTCCCCCTGTAGGAGAATTTAAGCATTTAAAGTTATGGACAGCCTCAGCAGGCTGGGAGGAAAAGCCACAGTCCCTGGTGAGCCCCACCCAAAACAAGTTAAGGAGATATATACACAAAAGAAATTAGAAGCCACACACCTGAAATTTCTGAAATGATAGGAACTGAAGTAGGGAAACAACCTAGTACTTACATTGCTTGACTAATTATGCATGCCTATATGTCACTCAGAACAAGTCTGGGAGACACAGTCATCGAAGAAATTGGTATGACGACAAAAGAAAGCAAGCAGTAATTTGGTTAGTATTAACAAAAACACAAAATTTATTTAGAAAGAAATAAAACTAATGAGAATGAAAGCATCTGTTAATATGAGGAAAAGTTTTCAGAGTACCTGAATATGCTCCATTAGTAATGAAATTTCTGAATGGAGAAAAAATACCTATTTTAGATATTTTAAGGGGTAAGAATAGTTTCATAAATAGAAAGGCTACACATACTTCTACACATTTTATGTATTTTAAGTGTTTTCATATTTGAAAATGAAATATCTCTAAATTATAGCTCAAAATCATTCAAAAAATTAAAATAACAATTCTAATAAGCAGTGATTCGATTTAAATACCATTTGGTGGTTCTAGTGTAGTGTTTATATCACAAAAAGTCATTGTAATTTGCATCCCATTGACTATTCTCTTAACTCTAAAGAGCTATCACGCCACTCCCGGAGTAGGTCTCTGGGGTTGGAGCCTGATCCATCACTGATATGCTAGGTCTATTTGGTAGTAAAATCAGGGTTACTAGCCTAGGGCCCCCTTACCTGGAAAAAAAACCCACTGTATTAACCATGGCTTTCTCCTCCTGTATCCCAGAAATTGTCAGACTTCCCTTTCCAGCTCTTTCTTAGCACCTCTTGAGTTGCTACACTTTTCTAATAGTCTAAATTTCTTTTAGTTTTTCTTGTTTGCGCACTTTCTTTTTAATAGTACCTGTTTTGATGATACTTTTCAAATTATGAACATCTGTCTCTCAACACATTCCTACATAATTTCCTCTCTCTCTCTCTCTCTCTCTCTCTCTCTCTCTCTCTCTCTCTCCCTCCTGTTTTACTCTTATTTTTTATCTCTTTGTCTACTGCCCACATGGCCTGAAAATGGGCTTTTTTGTACTCTTGGACTTACTTATTTTTGCAGTGCCAGAGATTGAACCCAGGGCCCTGCATGTATATGCTAGTTAAAGTCTCTACAGCTGAGCCACATCCCTTCAATACTGTTTCATACGTG